>PIJE02000430.1:199390-206890 GCA_002895965.2 Coryphaenoides rupestris
AAACTAAAATCGCAGCTGTGCACTTCTAGGGCTATCTAAACCATCATTCAACTTTGTAATTATATAGTTGTATGAACAAATGCATAATCAACGAATCAAGCTGTTGAGAACACCAGCCGTACTCTGCGCATGCGAACAATGCAAACTTCAGAACCGCTACCGTGAGGCGGTCCCCATCATCGCGGGCGACTGAGGCATTGGATAAATTAACAGGCTGGTGGAGGAATGAATTCCCACCAAGACTGCCAAATATGACCTCAGGAAGGCCATCAAAACTGCAAAACGAATTACAAAAAAAAACTGGAATAGTATAGTAACACAGTACGGGGGCTCAGAAACCCAGTGGCAAGCATGTGGCAAGGACTGCAGGCCATCAGCGACTACAAGGGGAGCCCAGGAGGAGTCACCAACTCCAAACCCCTCCCTACCAGAAGAGCTGGTGCCGGTTCCGCAGCATTTGAACCAGAACTCGCAGGTTCAAGAACAGTTTCTACCTATAGGCAGTGCGCCTACTGAACTGTTAATTGCTCAATGATTGACTATTTGGACTATTGGTCTACTGGACTATTATTGGACTTTTTGGACCATTGGAACATTAGACTATGACTATTGATTATTGTATGGGAAGTTCAGGTGCATGGCTAGGAAGTTTACAAACAGGGCGAGGAAGGTCAGGAGGAGGGCAAGGAAGGTCAGGTACAGGGCTAGGAAGTTCAGGAACAGGACTAGGAAGGTCAGGAACAAGGCTAGGGAGGTCAGGAACAGGCACCGTCACGATGTGAAATAACAACAACAACCTCCAAACTAGCAACCTACTGTACATGCTGAAAACCTACACGTTGAATGCATCTTATTGTTTTACGTTGTGTTTTATTTATCTTTCTTTCCCATTTTGAGGCTTAGTGTGTCCAACCATTTTGATTGGTTTAAAGAAATATAAACAAGTTAGTTTTTTCTCCCCTATTCGAGAAGGACCTTTCTCTAAACAAGGAGTTGGAGAATGGTCTGGCTAGCTATGCAAGACGAGGTCTAGGAAGGTTAGGGATGGATTCAAGATCAAGATTCGAGATTCCTTCATTGCCATATGTAACAAGTACAATGGAATGCTGGCAGCAGGACGGCTGGGCGGCTGACACCGGACATGACACTGACGACAAAGGAGAACCGGGTGGTGAGCGAGGTCGGGGCAGAATGGTGACAGGACCTGGTTGTTGTGTGTGTGTCTGCCATGCTGCCTTCAGGTACAAGTTACAGATGGAGAAGACAGAAGCGGTGGTTTTATTAACCCTCTCTGGGTAACTTGGTCTATCTCTGTGGTGGTGATGGTGAACTACTACAGTAGTCATCCAACATGGTTTATGTGTTGACTTTTTCCATGGGTTTTTTTTTTATTTTCTGGGGCTGGTTCTCTAGTGGAATCTTAGCTCCATTTTGCTTGTCTCATTTGTTTCTTTTTTTTTCTTATGTCAGGTCAGGAGATTCTCTGAGGCCTATTTCTTCTCTGAACACCCCAAAGAGTTGTCTCTGACGTTCCAAGAGGACCTGTGAGTATGACACGGATAACACAAAAAGGATAGCACTTGTACCTTTTTTCATCCGTTTTTTGAGAGCGAGACACACAGAGAGCGTGCGAGAGAGAGAGAGAGAGAGAGACAATGATGGCCTGTTGTGTTCGTCCACTCTCTTCTCCAGAATCAACAGACACGGGCAGATAGCGGCGGAGGTGCGCGGCTCAGACTACCTGACCAGAATGCCTCCCCTGCCGGTCGAGTGTCTGGACATCGACGGCGACTGGAACAGCCTGCCCATCATCTTCGAGGACAGATACGTTGAGTCTCCTCAAACAGGCAAATGCCGCTCGTCAATGCAAAAAAAACCACAAAAAGAAGTCTTTAGATTTCACCGTGAATGTTGCTTGAAAACCATATTGTGCCTCAAATTGCTTTTTTTTTTTTTACCCTGCAAAGGAAATGCATTCGTCATTGTCAAATGAAGTTAGAACATATGGGATGTGTTCGTTTTGTTAATGTGATTACTTTTCATACGCAGGAGGGGAAAAAATAGAAAACAATCTTTTTTCAATTATATTCAAAGTTATTGCATGTATTCATAATTTCATTATAACCCTGGACTCCAACACACACACACACACACACACACACCACATTTTTGTTTTTGTTCTCACTTTGCTTTCAAGATACCAATCCAAGTGTTCTCCTACTGTGTTTCAGAGTGGGGATCACACGGGCCAACGCTTGTGCCCGGTGCCACTGAGCGAGCCAACCCAGACCCTGCCGCTGCTGCTGCTGCTGCTGCTGCTGCTGCTGTCGTCCCATCTGCCACTTGTTTTCGCAACAGCGACCAGAGCACCCGACCACCGGGCATCCCTGGGGAGCCTTTGGACGTCCCCCTCGCAGTGGAGTGCGGCCAGAGCAGAGCCAGCAGGATCAGCAGTACGGGCAGTGAGGAGGAAGGCCTCCGAGGACCCCAAGCAGAGCAGCGGGAAGAAGGCTTAGAGGAGAGGCGGGAACCGGACGTGGGAGAAGACTTGGTTGTAAACGGTGGCGGGAACAAGACCCCCGATGGCCCGGTGAGGGATGACCAACAAAAACAACAGCCCAGCAGCCCGGGAGGGAGCCGGTGCGGGGGGGAGGATGGCGGAGGGGTGACCAGCTCGGTGGACGAGGAAGAGGAGGAGGAGGAGGAGGAGGAGGAGGAGAGCGAGGATGCCCCTCTCCGCAACCTGCCAGCCCACCGCCCTCTCTCCGTCTCCCCCCACCCCACCGGCCACAACCTGGTGAAAGAGCTGAGCCGGCGCAGCGGTGGCGGCGGCGGCGGGGGCCTCCCCCGGCTCCTGAAGCGCTCGTCGTCCGTCATCTCCGACTCGGGCATCGAGAGCGAGCCCAGCTCCTCGGTGGCATGGCTAACGTGGCCTGGGCTGGACACAGAGCCGGAGGCGGCTGCGTCGGAGTCGCTCTCCGAGTTTTTCCTGCCGTTACCAGGGTGTGCCTTCCGGGACTTCAGCAGCGAACGGGAGATCCCCCGCCGAGTTGTGCGGCCACGCCACGCTCGCCACGGCTCGGCCCGCCGCGGCTCCTTGGAGGGAGGCCTGCACGCCGAGAGCCACGGCAGCCTGCCCAGCGGGAGCTACCCCGGCGGGGGTGGCGGCATCCAGGCCTCCCTGACCTCCATCAGCTCCCTGCCATACGAGGATGAGCAGCAGCAGCAGCGACTCCTCGGCAGACTGACCAAGTGGGTGTCGGCGCCGCAGATCAGCAGCCCCGAGCAACACCCTGAGGTGGGGGTGCCCAGCCCGGAGCCAGGGGTCGGGCACGACAATGACGCCGACGACCACACTGCTGCAAGGAACGCGGAGGAAATAAAGGATTCAGACACGTCCTGGTTAGATGGAGGCCAATTGGGTTGCGTTAACGTGACGACGACCGGCGTGGCCGAAGGAGACCTCGCGCCAGCCGCACCGAGGTCGTCACAAAGCGGTTTCCTCCAGGTGCCCACCTCAAAGCAGTGGGCGAACGTTAACGGCGCTGGAATAGGCATGCAGGTGGAAAACAAGAGCCGTCAGGAGAACTGGAGGCTGGACTCGGGAGAGGCGCGGCTCTTTGAAGCGCAAACAACGGCCCGCGGCGGAGGAACACAGCGGAGCACACTCGGAGAAACCCGATCGGCAGACGATGTGGCCATGAGTAAGTGGGCCTTGGACGAACATCAACGCTTCAATCACGACTCCCCGCCACTCAGCCTCGACGACCAGGACAAGCCGCTTCAAACGGCCCATGCCGCGGGCTCCCGTGACCTCCAGCCGGCCCCCGGCAAGCCGAGGCCCGGCAACCTCATCGGGCTGGTAGCCAACGATGTGACCCCGTCCGGGGACCTCCGTAGGCTGCTGGCCAACAACAACGGCATCGGTGGTGGTGGTGGTGATGGTGGAGGAGAGAGGCAACCCCACCCTCTGGAGTGCCCCGGCAAGCCCTCCAAGATCCCCAGCACGGGCCTGGCCTTCATGAACAAGAAGGTGGTGGAGGTGGTGAACATATCCACCTCCTGCGCCCCCACCTGCCTGCCCTTCTCTTCTGTGCTGAGGGACTCGCCCTCCGTCGGAGGGCTCTCGGCCCGCCAGGCCGCCTCCCCCATTACCCATCAGCCCCTGGGTTCCTTCGGCATCATCTCCTCCTCCTCGGCGCTGCTCAGCCCGCTTGCCATGGATGAAGAGGCCAACGAGAGGATGCTCAAGTGAGTGCAGATCCCCTGTCGGTGAACAGAAATGTGTTAGCCGTGACCCCTTTTGTTTCACTGTGTTGCCACTTGGAAAGAGATATGGGAATCCACGTTTGTTTGGTCATTAAAAGTTCCATTACGCTTTTGTGTGTTTTGACTGTGTGTGTGTGTGTGTGTGTGTGTGTGTGTGTGTGTGTGTGTGTGTGTGTGTGTGTGTGTGTGTGTGTGTGTGTGTGTGTGTGTGTGTGTGTGTGCATGCGTGCTTTTACTCGCCTCTCTTCACACACATGACCCGAGGGATCAGGAGCGGCAGTCATAATTCATTGCAGCGCGTTCAGACTGCTCTGTGCACCCTACTGCACCCCCCCCCCCCCCCCTGCGTCTCTCTCTCTCTCTCTCTCTCTCTGTCTCTCTGTCTCTCTGTCTCTCTCTCACTCTGCTCTCCCTCCTGCTCCAGTTTCTACAAGGCCAAGGAGGAGCTGCTCGGGGAGCTGGGTTTCCAGGGCAGCCTCTACAGCGACCTGCCCCTGCTGGCCTCCGACCTGCCCTACTTCCCCCCCGAGGAGGACGACGAGGAGTTTGACGACGGCATCCACCTCGTGGTGTGCGTACACGGCCTCGACGGTGGGTCGCAGGCTCCGGTCCTGACTATTTTAAGTCATTGTCATTATTTTTTTTTTTATGGGACACAAACCCCGGTCTCCTGGGTAGCCTGTGATTGACCCATTCCTTCCACTATGACTTCCATCCGACATGAACGGTGTCTCTCTAGCCCCACCCACGCTGGCTAGAATCACACTCTGATTGGCTGGCGATGTGAGGACATGGTTGAATGTGGTTATGTGTCGGTATTAGGATAGAGGTGGTTACGTTAAGGTATTAGCTTAGAGATTATTACGTGTAGGTGTTTGGTGAGAGATAGTAAAGCTTAGCTATTAGGTTAGAGATGATGAAGTGTAGGTGTTAGGTTAGAGATGATGAAGTTTATGTGTTAGGTTAGAGATGATGAAGTTCATGTGTTAGGTTAGAGATGATGAAGTTTCATGTGTTAGGTTAGAGATGATGAAGTTTATGTGTTAGGTTAGAGATGATGAAGTTTATGTGTTAGGTTAGAGATGATGAAGTTTATGTGTTAGGTTAGAGATGATGAAGTTTATGTGTTAGGTTAGAGATGATTAAGTTTATGTGTTAGGTTAGAGATGATGAAGTTTATGTGTTAGGTTAGAGATGATGAAGTTTATGTGTTAGGTTAGAGATGATGAAGTTCATGTGTTAGGTTAGAGATGATGAAGTTTATGTGTTAGGTTAGAGATGATTAAGTTTATGTGTTAGGTTAGAGATGATGAAGTTTATGTGTTAGGTTAGAGATGATGAAGTTTATGTGTTAGGTTAGAGATGATCAAGTTTATGTGTCAGGTTAGAGATGGTTTCGTGTAGGTCTTAAGCCATAAATTTAGGTCTTAGGTTTATGGACGGTTAAGTTTAGGGGTAGGTGAGAGATTATGTTTAGTCAGTAGACTGTGGCCTTAGCAGGAACTGCGGTGGGGTCCATGATGGTGTGGCCGGTGGTGACCCTGAGCCAGACTCGCTGACGCATTGTGTAACCTGCTGCTCTGTGTTCCCAGGTAACAGCGCTGACCTGCGGCTGGTTAAGACCTTCATTGAGCTGGGGCTGCCTGGCTCCAGACTAGACTTCCTCATGTCCGAGAGGAACCAGGTAACCAGGGGGGGGTTTTTTTTCTACCTTGATTCACCACAGTTTGTAAACGTTTTCCAGGGAAGCTGACCACTGTACTTTTCCCTCCAACTATCAACGTCACAGACGGACACGTTTGCCGACTTTGACACCATGACGGACAGACTGCTGGATGAAATCATACAGCACGTCCAACTTTATAATCTCACCATCGGCCGCATAAGGTTAGTAGAATAGCAGCCGCGCCGAGTTGGGTGAACTGGGGCGTAATTGTCTGTGTATTTTATTTGGTCACTAGATGGCAGCACATTCTGTGTAAGTGAGGGTGCACGAGTCCAGGCGTCACTGGAGATGGACGTTATCACCCGAGGAGCCATTTTCAACAATTAGCACACCTTCTCATCTAAGTAGCAGCAAACTATACAAATGTTGTGTGGCTTGTGAAATAGAGATTGGCATTTAGCCACACACTGTATCAGAGCGAATCCCTTTAACCTTATTCCCGGGATAACTAGGACAGCATCCATGATTTAATACACACACACACGCACACACACACACACACACACACACACACACACACGTCAACGTTGGGAAAATACAGAGAGAAAGAAAAAACAGAAACAAGGTTATTTGAAAGGTTTTTTTTCTTGAAACACGAAACTATTTAAAGAATAAGATGAGCAATTTATCTTCCGACTTAATTGCCCTCAATGTGCCAATTTGTTATTTGTGAAGTGTTTTGTAATAAAGACTTTCCCAACTTCCCTGCCGGTGCACTCGGGAGAGTGAGTTTCAAAGGCAAAAGCAATGGAATGCCAGTGTGGCATCTGGTTGGTGAATTATGTCTATATTTAGTCGTGAAACAGACATATGAGAAGGTACAGACGTGGGACTAGAGGGATTTGGAGCGGCGCTGGAACATTACAGCAATTACACTCAATGACAGGCGTACTGTATCCGTGGCCGCCGCGCTGCTTCCAGCCACTGGTAAAAATGCCGGTGATATCGTACATTAAACCCGCGCCTAATCGTTATCATTATGTTGTCACGGAGCCTCGAAGGACAGGGCTGCTCGCGAATCCTTGTCAAACGGTGATCCATAATCATTGTGGAAAAACTATGGAAAACGCCAAAATCTCGCCCGCGGAATAATCAATTTAAAGACGTGTTAGAGGAACGACTTTCAAAAAACGGTGATCTGTCTCCGGTTTTCTATACGCTCGCCCGGAGTTGGAGACGTTTTTCCGGTGGCCGTTCAGAAAGGCGAAGCAAGGTCGTCACCGACTTGTGGGAACTTTTCTGGAAATGCAGTTCATCTATAGAAAACATATATTTGTATTTAATGTTTTTTGGAAAAGCCGGATCAATGCAAAACAATGATTATAATATATCCCTCCCCCTCCTTGAACATGTGGCACTTATTAGTACTAATAAAATAAAATGTTTTACCTTTTAAATATTAATTACAAGAATAAGAATTATAATTCCCAATAAAGAAATGAATTCCCATATCAATTGCAATGAAACAAAAGAAAAGTCCAAAGGTGCAAATGAGTTCCAAGGTT
>PIJE02000430.1:209390-211890 GCA_002895965.2 Coryphaenoides rupestris
AAGACGGCCCTCAAAGACCGGTCAACAGGTCAGTCGGTGGCATTTTGAACACACCGCCGTTTTTTCTCTTTCTCTCAATATTTCTTTCTTTATTCTTTCTCTCTTTCTCTCATTCTTTCCTTTTCCTTATTTCTTTCCTTCTTCCTCTCTTTATTTTCTTTCTGTCCCTTTCCTTGTTCGTCCTTTTTCGTACTTTCGTACTCGATTTCCTTTCTCTCCGTCGCTCCCCTTCATTCCTGACTTTCCGCTCTCCCTCCCCCCCCCCCGTGGCCCCGCCCCCCCAGGCCCCGTGTACACGGAGATGATCACCAACCTGCTGCGGCCGCTGGTCGAGGCCAAGGAGTGCCGCCTGATTCGCCAGAACGTGTTCCACGCGCTGCCCAACACGGCCAACACTCTGATTGGCCGAGCCGCCCACATCGCCGTGCTGGACTCCGAACTCTTCCTGGAGAAGTTCTTCTTAGTCGCGGGCCTCGGTTACTTCAAATAAGAAGATGTTGGTTCGCTAACCCTATATACAGTATATCTATATCTATATAGATACAGATATACTCGTGTGATTGGTCGAGTCCCACATCTATATCTATATAGATATAGATATAGATATATATGCAGATCTGTAGAATAACTATTCCTTTTGTATGCCTATGTATAGTATATGTAAGTAGCAAATGTGTATAAATCCTATTAGCTGACAAACGCAAGATAATGGCAGAGAGAAAAGTGACTGTTTTAAACCAGGGACTTGAAGCTTATCTGTTTCTTCTGTTAGTAGGCCTTATCAATTAACCCTTTCAATCCAAAGCGCTGGAAGAAAAACTTAATTGCTACTGTTGGAGCTAAAGAGCGTTGCACCTATTGTTTTCCCTTTAGAGCCGGCGGCGGGGGGGGGCGGAGTCACAGGGCGGCGTCTCCGATTGGTTGAGTCCCACTGTATGGCTGAGCATTTATCCGTATGATTGTACATTCGCCAGGATTTTTCTGTACAAAAGTAAGGACTTTTCTTTTTCCACAAAGGAAAAAAAAACACCACATATATATGTATATATATACATGAATATATAATTTATTTTTTATTAACAAAAAACAACATAATGTAATGACTACTTGTAACCTCGATGTGTGTTCCACAACGTCCGATGTTAACGTGCATCCAAAATGTCAAACTGTCAGTTGTGCGGCGCAGCGCAGTTGGGCGCCACCTCTTGTAGCCTGTGAGTTAATATAACACATATCTCCGTGTTGAAAGCATTTAGAATATTGCATTTTCCATAAATGCAGTTAACCTCAGCTTAGCCATGTCACCCAAGTGTTAAATATCGCCGCTTGCATCGTTAAGAAAGAGAAATCGCTGCAACTACATTTCCCACACACAAATTATTCAAGCCAACGGCATAATTACGATAAAATGTAATCACACCACTAATTTCCATGTGGGTCTTAACTACTTCTGCAGCCATGCAGCATACAAAATCAAGCGAAATGCACGATGGGAAGTTTAGTAAACATACACACAATATGGAAACAATTATCATTATAAAAACGACCCGTACCCTAGGGTTGGGTAATTTTCTGATGCGACGATATATCATGGTTGTTTAAAACGATGGGGCGTCCATACCAACACCGTCTCAAAGCAGACATTCAGAGTAGAGGAAGACATGGAAAACTTGCTTTATGCTCCAAAGAATTGAGAATTAATGAATGACTTTTCGCATTCGTTGCACTTTGATTTGTTCACTTTAAATCCTCCACTGAACGGCAGATGGAATTCTTTGTCTTTTTCTTTTTCCTAAAATGTTGCGCTACCTTTATGGCTTCATGGTCGATAAGTGTGCAAAGCTTAGGCTGTATAAATGTTGATGGGAAGTGCTGGCGGGTTTTCTTTCTGAATCCTCGACCTTAAAAAGCGGGTAAAACGAGCGTGAATGAGTCAGTGCGGTAAAATATACGACGCTACTGCTGTTGTCAAAACCGTCTAGCGATGTCGTCGCTCCATCTCCCGGTGACTTCAGATTCACCCTGCTTGAGGCAACCGACGGCCAGATATAACGCTGATTAAATCATTCCTTTTTGGCGTATAGGCCTAACCTAGCCTACTACACACCGAGTTATGAAAAGTACGCTTATGAAGGTCATTTACTTAAACATACCTAGTAGCCTTATGCTGGATTTTTAATGGGTTTATTGTGCAGGAAAGAAGAATGGGAGGGAAAAAGTGATTTGCGGGCGATTGCTTCCACCCGGTGGCAGACGAGAGCATAGCAGCTCACAGGGCACGACGGAAACAGACGTTATATAAGATGCGCTCTCGCTTAAATATACGCGTTACGTGCTTTTTTTTTTTGGCGGTTGAACTGTAAACCGCAGTGTTTTGGATCTGGCCCAACCTCTTAACACACCCATTTGTCATAATATTATAACACAATCCAATCCTACGGTGCGACAGCTGTGGAAGCGTCAAAACAGCTTTTCCATTATTACAACTAATTGAAGAGTA
>PIJE02000430.1:216890-236890 GCA_002895965.2 Coryphaenoides rupestris
CGATAGATCGGATCCTGTAATGTAAACGATACGGAGGGCGGAGAGGAAGAGGAAGTCGTCACTCATCGTCGCACATTTGCGCTTGCGTCGTTCATCTTCTTTAATATGTTTTAGTCATGCGTCAAGCGTAGGCTCGACGTTGCCTGCCACTTGATATGTGTGAGGCATCCGGAAGATGCATACTGTACACATGTATCACCGCGTATAGCCTTGTCAGCAGACGCATTGCCCTAATGGCCTTGTGGCCCGTGTCTGAAAGACCAATACATCATCAACCTGTATGTGGAAGGAAGCCAGCGGCTCCCCCCAGCCTCATGAGACTGTCCTGCATCTCTAGAATTTTCATCAAGGGGCAAAAAGGAAGGCAATGGGGAAGTGCTTTAAATCTGCATTCTCTCTAATGGCCAACAGGGGCCATCACCACTGGTTGCAAAAAGAAGAAAATTACTTCTCACTTGATTTATTCACAGAGTTAACATTTTCCTAAAAAAACAAGATGGCGACAGCCAAATCCCAAACTTGAGGCTTCAAAACGAGGCTTCACATTGACTACATCCACTTCTTATATACACTTCTTAGTCTATGTTTCTCACTGTGTTCCCATCTCTGCAGATCAGTCTGGCGACCGGCCCGTCGAAAGCTTCTCCCAGACATCAGCGTTAAAGGGGGGGGGGGGGTGGGGGGTTAGTTCATGATGAACCAGGAGTGGAACAGAATTTCAAAGCAACGCCCCAGGAACGTGGAGCAATCAAAACTGTTTTGCATGAAGGATGATGGAACAATGACGCTAGATGAACAGGAAATTGGCACGAAAGAAGGTTCTTCTCAGAGGAGAAGATGCATTTGCTTTACTTCTCAGCGGATTTGGCAAGAGCAAGGAGGACTTCTTCATTTTATATGATTGGCTGGAGGTTTTTCACGCGCCAATAAGGCGGCCATGTTTGGAAATCAACTGCTGCCCAGCCAAGGCCAAGATTGATGTTTATTGCAAATAACATGTTTTTAATGTCTGACTGGTGTGTTTGAACAACCAAAGCACATATTTAAATTCCCTCATGCGCATTTTCTGGCAGTGGCTTGCTATAAATATGAAATTTACATTTTCTTTCAAATTAAGTTTGTTGGCACAGTAATTGGGAATTACATTTGATGCAGCACACTGTCTCAGATATTAAACTAGCACATACACACACATAGAATTATCTATATTAATACAGCGCTTTCCATGCATCTCATGTGATATCTACAATACCACCCATGCAAAAGAACCAAGCACAAGTAAACCGTGACGCTCAAAATGCAAAGTATTTGCATCCAAACTGGACTGGATTGTGTATATGACGTTATTAGATATTGCAGTCTAATCATCCAGTCTCTCCTCCCTGCGAGGCCATAGGACTTCACCAAAAAATCACACCTTTCAACGCACGGAGGGGGAAACCTCCCGGTACGTCACAGGCAGTCCTCAGCTGTGATGCCCTCCGCACATCCAGCATTCATTCATTCACGGCATCCAGTAAAGTGAACTGGTTATGGCGCTGGCCACCGTACACCTTCCACCTCCTTGCTGGAGGAAAAATGAATCTTCAATTGGATTGAAAAAGGGTGAATAGGGTGGAAGGAACTCCGTCAGCATTCAATGGCGGGCGGGAAAACCACCAAGGGACTGTCTGGTGAAAACTGACATTGTTGCGATAAATCACCACATCATTTGGTAAGTCAGGCCTCACCGCCTCCCCACTCTCAGGGATGAGCGCATTGCAATGGCCCCTGGGTTGTGTTGTAGGGTCCACCGGTGGGATCATGATGGGTTAAACCAATGGACTGGTTTCTAGGGTCCAATAGTGGGAACGTGATGGGTTAAACCAATAGACTGGTTTCTAGGGTCCAATAGTGGGAATGTGACGGGTTAAACCATTTGGCTGTGTTCTAGGCTCCACTGGTGGGAACGTGACGGGTTAAACCATTTGGCTGTGTTCTAGGGTCCAATGGTGGGATCCTGATGGTTTAAACCATTTGGCTGTGTTCTAGGGTCCAACGGTAGGAACGTGATGGGTTAAACCATAGGGACGTTCTCTTGGGTCCAATGGTGGGAGCATGGTGGGTTAAACCATCGGGCTGGGTTGTAGTGATGCCCTATGATTTTCCCGCGCCCCACACACACACACCAATGTGTGTGGAGCGTGATTTGGTATCCAACTCCGTTCTCCTTTGGTATAATGGTATAATAATGGTACAAAACACCACGGCAGGCAACACAATGCATCTTATCGCCCACATTGTTGTTACAAGGTCGAAAGGATACTCATACATATTGAACAGACACACATCACTGTAATTGTCACGACGCACGTCTTTTCATTGACATCTCATTCCTCTTCAGCAGCCTGTCTGTCGAGTGGAGAGGCTCACAGGGAACCCATCCTGCTGGTCTGGTGCAACGCTCATATTTTCCACGCCACGGTTTACCCAATGAACAGCTGTGTCAATGCAAAGGGGGGGGGAAATGTACATACAAACACAGCCGATCTGTTTCGATCGGCACGTCATAGTCGGATGAGAATTGCGTTTTTAGTTATTTGCATTTTGGGTGAGCACAATGGGAACTGAAAATGGTAATATGACCTCGACAGTCACAATGAAGTCTGCCCAGTAGATGGTGCTGCCACACTCTTTGGTTTAGACCCAAAAAAATATACTGGTCATTAATAATAAAAAAAGATATAATACATTATATATATAACAATAGGGGCAAACAGATCAGGGGTGATATTGTCCATTATTTTGCCAATATTAATACAACTTTTATTTTGCTGTTATGATATGCCATGGTAGATTTTTTGCACATAATTAATTCAAGAAACATTTTGTTGATGCACAAGGTAAAGGTGACCGAAGTGGTTTCTCTCTCTCTCTCGCTCTCGCTCGCTCTCTCTCGCCCTCGCCCTCTCTCTCTCCTGCTCCCACCGCTCCAGCCAGCCAGCGGCGGGGTGACGGGGGCTATAGGTCAAACACATTGTTAATTAGGAGTGGGGCGAGCGGGAGAGAGAACGCGCAGTATCGACCCCTGGAGACATTTCACATTTATTGTGGCATCCTAACAGGCAGGGCCGGGGCGTCAGCGCGCACAGGACATACAGAGCCAGTTAGTGAGCGCCGGACATAGAAGAAGAAGAAGAAGAAGAAGAAGAAGAAGAAGAAGAAGAAGAAGAAGAATGGAAATACAGCACTAACCCCTCAAACACCGATCCTAAAGACCAGGTGATACATCAAAACTTTTGATGTTGCCGGGAACTTTTCCATCTTGTTTCACACACATTCTCCTCCTCTATCATTAGCGGGCTCCCTTAAGGTCTCCGGTACCGACCCGACCCAAAGTACCGGGGAAACTTCCCCAGCGACGCCCCCAGCGATTGAGAGGCAGGGCTGTTCGGCTCGGCTACTCCGGCGCGGACAGTTTGTGCTCGAGCCTGACGGGCGGTCGTCTGTAATGCTCCGGTCAACGCGGGAGCAGGTAGACACTGGCGCCGTAAGTAGTCGGGCAGAGAGAGTAGCGAGGCATAGTGATGTATAAGGCCTATGGGAGACAACCCGTTTGAAGGAAGACATTATTTCCATTGTAGCATGGAATTGGACATGAACGGGAAAACGGGAAAGAAGTGCAAGAACAAGAGATAATGGAAAATATATGTATTTTTTCGATAAGCTTTCTTACATTTGCATTTCAACTTTAAATGTTGTATTGCCGTTGAGAGAGCATACAACATTTTTTGGACTATTGGCCTACTTAGTTAGTAGGCCTAACTAAGTAGGCCTACATTGACTTGTACGTTGCTTTAGTATTTCTATTTTCTTCTCCACTGCATCTCAGAAGGCTACTATTGTAGTTTTTCTTCCACCACATATATCTGACACCTTGTTTTACCAGTTACTGCAGATTACAATGAACAATACAAAATATAATGAATAAATAAATTATGATATTATTATATCAACAAGGCTGTATTGGTCTCCGGGGGGAAATTCGCAAGCTACTCAGCAGTATGTAAAATAATTTATGCAATATAAATAATTACAAATTCCCTTCACATTTACCAGCTGCAACATTAAAGCGGTGAACTTATTAATGCATCAATAATTAGAATCAAATATAATTTGTTATTCGGAAATAGGCCATTCTGCATAATGAGTACTTTCACTTTAGTCACGTTCTCCATGCAGGAGTACAGGGTATTTCTACAGTGTGCTATTGCGACGTTCACTGAAGTGAAGGGATCCGAATACTTCCACCGCCGCTGCACACGTGTACGTAGCGCGTCAATAATATCATGACATTGTCACGAGAACATGACCTTCAGTTGCCCACTTGGGCGCTCAGCATTGTTAATGACACGTTTCCTACAAAGCACTGAAACACAATCTCCCCTCGACCCCTTAGGGAGGGCCAAGGCAGGGAGCGTGGAAAAATAACGAGAAGAGAAGGAAGGGAGGAGGAGGAGGAGGAGGAGGAGGAGGGGATGGAGGAGAAGCAGGAAGATGAAGATATGAGGAAATAAAGGTAATATTCAGCGACCATTTTGGGTTGTCATGAGTTTTTATAAATACGGGCCCATATCTTTTTTGGTATATTGAGAGCACCATCAGAATGTGACAGATGTAAAGGGGGGGGGGGGGGGGGAGTACATATGGTAATACCTGGAGGAGAACTGCCAAATTATAGAGAAATAGAGATGAAGCCTTATTTCTCTTCTCTCTCCAGCGGTGAGCAACATGAGCTGGTGACATTCTTTGCTCAGAAGGAAGAAATCTTTGATGGGATGGAGAAGATTGAGAAAGATCTGGCAAAAAAAGAAGTAATCTCAATTTAATCCTGAAAGAGATTTTTTCGCATGCACAGAAACGGTAATCCTGCGTAATGACGGATAATCCTGACAAAAAGTCCACTCTTCCCTTGACGAGCAGCGACGGTGCGACGGCGGAAGGTTAACACAGCCAAAGGGATTGGAGGAGAGTCGACGCGACCTCCGACCTACGCCCGCTACGTACGCACACATTGTCATCGTGGCTGCGTCTGCCCTGCTGGCCCGAATGTAATGTCGTGTAAATATTGCTTGCATTGACACGCGTTGTTATTTACCGAGCTGCGCGGTTGGTAATCCGGCACAAACCTGCGTGATGGACAGATACTGTAGTCTGATACCAAGGGAATCTGTTGGGGTTGGGGGGGCGGGGGGGGGGGGGGGGGGATTAACCGAATGACCGACGATCCGCTCAGTGACAAGTGCATATGCTGTATGGCTTTTTAAAAATAATAGAAACGTGCGTGGACATAGGGGACCCCTTGCAGATTAATGCTCTTGCAGATACACACAAACACACACACACACCAACACACACACACAAACACACACACATAAACACACACGCACACACGCGTACATGCAGCACGCATTCTTCTTCCATAAAGAGCCAGAGACTCTTGGGAGTCGGGGGGCAAAGTCCTTACATGCAATAGATCCAATCTGTGAACATCGCATGCAATGCTGCGTGTGCACGTGCCTCGGTGTGTGTGTGTGTGTGTGTGTGTGTGTGTGTGTGTGTGTGTGTGTGTGTGTGTGTGTGTGTGTGTGTGTGTGTGTGTGTGTGCATGTCTCACCCCTCATCATTCTCTGTTTTCCCTCTGTGTTTGTGTGGTTATGTGGTTATGTGTGACCAATTGCCTCCCAGCTTGACCGCGCCATGCAAATGCAACACACACACACACACACACACACACACACACACACACACACACACACACACACATTCACATAAACGCACACACTCACACACACACACATATATAAACGTACTCACACATCTTGAATGTTTCCCCTCCATCATCACATGGCCCGGTTAATTTTTTTTTTTGCCAGCCATTGCACGCGCGCATGTGAATAATAAAAGCATCAAAGTCCACAAAGTTAATTAGCAGTTGAGTAGATGGAGGTCATTCTCAGAGGACCTCTGTGTGCCGTACTGTTTCATTATCGCGAGAGAGAGACTCAAAGACAGAGACAGAGCGAGAGAGAGAGCACATTGGATCCATCAATTCCAACCATGTATCCTCCCATGCTAATATAGTTAATTGGCAGTTTGATTAAAATTGCAGAATTGAATTGGCTTGAGAAGTACGCCATTCATCCTTTTCATTTTA
Source organism: Coryphaenoides rupestris (assembly GCA_002895965.2). Classification (NCBI taxonomy): domain Eukaryota; kingdom Metazoa; phylum Chordata; class Actinopteri; order Gadiformes; family Macrouridae; genus Coryphaenoides; species Coryphaenoides rupestris. The sequence continues at coordinate 223,087 of PIJE02000430.1, forward strand.
CACAAGATATACTTTTTACCCTCAATAGATAGTGTGAGAGGTGGTCTATTAGTGAAGGGGGGGGAGAAACAGTAATATGACTAACGGCACATTTTTATAATCATCGAAGCGTTAAATCAGGGCCGGATGAGAAATCTATAGCTCCCTTCAAAGATAGAAAAATGTAACACTGATTGTATTGGAGTCTTGGTGCTGGTTATGTTCACAACATGAGCTACGAGGTCGGCAGGATTCCAAAACATAAAAATATATATCGGGTCTCTATAGCCTCTAAATCATCTTTCTTTTAGCCCTAAATGCTAATAACTTCAACCCGGCAGTATGCTTTTGCTTTTGCCTCGACGTGGAAAGATCCGGAAGGGGCGAGGAAGAGCACATTCAGCACAAGTTGAAAATCTTGGGCTTGAATCATCACATTATCTCCTCTGACTCCTTGCTGGCTGCAGCGCAGAAGGGCTGCCGTGTGTGTGTGTGTGTGTGTGTGTGTGTGTGTGTGTGTGTGTGTGTGTGTGTGTGTGTGTGTGTGTGTGTGTGATCGCCAGGGCAACGTGATGCATCAGTCGAGGCGGTCGGCCCCGTTGTGCGGCCGCATCTCATCCGCATGATCAAGTCAGCGGAGCGACCTGATCACGTGCGGGCCGGTGGGCGGGCGGGCGGCGGGCGACCACGTGAACCCTGCCGCCGCCAACGATGCCCCGCCGAAGCGCTGGAATAATGAGCGGGCCGCTTGCAATGAGTTTCGTGAAAAGGAAACAGAAGTTTGGTGGTGGTGGTGGTGGTGGTGGTGGTGGTGGTGGTGGTGGTGGTCGTGCGTCTCGTTTCAAATCAAACTGCACCTGCGCTTTTGATGACGATGTCCACTTTGGGATGCCGCAGTCGCTCGTGTGCACAGCAGTGATTCTCAGCGGCGGCGGTGGAAACTGCAGTGGTTCTGTTCACGACGCATGAAGTCCGACGATGTTGATTTCTGCAATATTGATACAGCTATTTTTTTCGGTGGTTGGTCCTCGTGACTTAATGACTAATGACACATGTGGGTCCTTCCCGAGGCTACACCCGCTGAGAACCACTGATGTAGAGAACGGAATAAAACCATGAATAAAATAACTAAAGGGAGACCCCGTGATGTGGAGAGACCTCATTCACACCAATTTCCAAGCTGACAAAAAGCAGTGGCAGAGACCTTTACTTTGAAAAGACACCAAAGAAAAACCCAGTTTGAAATAACAGAAATGAGCGCCTGCGTACGTGGATCACTGTGGATAACCCGAGTGTCCCGTCGCTGTCCACGTCCTCATCGGGCAGATTATTTTATTAGGCGTTAGTTCAGAGAGCTTGCAGCGAGGACAGCCATCTCCGGGGCCACTATTAGGGCCGTTAAAACAGACACACACACACTCACCTCATGCAGTCTTTTGTGCTTGGTAATACTTCAACAGTATCTCAGAGGGAGCTGCAGCAACGTGACGTCTATACTGCGATGAGCAGTGCACAGCCAGAGTCGGATGGACTCATCATATTTTAACCAGTTTTGCCGGCTTGGTTCAAATATAATATAAATCAGACAGGCTTCTATGCAACAGAGTCATATATTGTCCATATATGTGTGTATATATTGAGGGGTGGACCCTCATTTCCAAGAGTGCAAAGTTAACAAAATCGACAATAACAACACAACACACACATTACGATGTATATGCATATTTCTAAAATTCCCCAATGTTATCAGGAAATGAATGGTTAAAATGCTTTGCAGGTTATGCCATGAATTGTTGTCTCATGGAGCATGTAGTGTAATCATACCTTATACACTAGATCTCTAGGCTCTGTAATCACATCCCATGGCTTCGCCTGTTACTCATGCAACACCCAACTGTTCCTTTCCTTCCCCCCCGCTCTGACACCCAAATCCCAACACGCATCTCTAAATGCCTGGTCGACATCAGCAGATGGACGACTGGCAATCACCTGAAGCTTAACCAAGACTAGATTGAGCTTCTCTTCATGCCGGGGGAAAGACTGCCCTCAGATGGACCTACTTGTCAAAACGTTCACCGACTGCAAGGAACCTAGGCGTGGTACCGGACGACCAGATGTGTTGCAACACCAACATCACCTCTGTGACCTGATCTTGTAGAATTGCTCTTCACAACATCCGCAAGATCCGGTATGGTAGACACTGGTACTGGCCTACAAGGCTGTCAGTGAAACTGCCCCTACCTACCTACCTCCAAACATTAGTCAGACCCCACACCCCAGCTAGAGCGCTCCGCTCAACAACTTCGGCTGAACGACTGGTACCACCTTCACTAAGAACAGGCAAACATCGCTCTGCCAAGTCCCAACTCTTCTCTGTTCTGTTCTGGCACCGCAGTGGTGGAATGAGCTCCCGGCAGACGTCAGAATGGCACAGTTGCTCGCCAGCTTCCGCAAGAGACTCAAAACCCACCTGTTCAGAGTTCACCTGGACTCTGCATAACCCCCCCCCGCCTTCCCTCTCCTAACCCTACCATTATCTTGCGTGTTTGTACGTCTTGGCATTATTAATAGCAGCATTGTATGTATAACATTTTATTGTATGTTCTTAGATGTTGGTAATGCACTCAGAATGGCACTTTTGCTCTTATCCCAGCTAGTATGCTGGCAACCTAACAATTATGTAACTCGTTCTGTTAACCTTGCAATTATGAATGCTTGAAACCAGCCCTTCTCTTTATGTACCACAGTGATATATTGCTCTGTCCTTCAACAAATGTACTCTTTGTAAGTCGCTTTGTTTAAAAGTGTCTAATGCTGTAAATGTGAATGTAAATGTTTGTAAGACAATGATTGGTACTGCAAGTTCTCAGTGAACTGCATCGGCAGTAATAAATCTAAGAGCAGAGCGATATACAGCATCTAAGGACTTAAGGGTGGCACCAGTTGCATGTCTATATACTGTATATATTACATCCCCATAATCCTAGACGGAGGGTAATACAGTTCGAGCAATGATATTGCTGAATTAATTGTGAATTAATCATCAATCCAGATGCCTTAATATGTATAATGTAAAGTTCTAATCTAAACTCTTAGCTCCTATAATACCATATATATATTTAGTTTGATCAGAATTGAGCACTAGTTGAGTGTCTATTGAAGAACATTACGAGATTGTCAATCACTAATGGTCAGCCAAACAATATAAAATAGTTTCATTTGCATACAGATGGACATTACAGGTATTTAAAGACGGGACAATATTATTGATATAAATTGTGAAAAGTACCGGCCCCAAAAATCTAACCTTGAGGGACACCTTTTGTGATTGATAAAAATATGACTCACAGTGTGTACAGAAACATCCATGCGGAGGCATATGACTTACCGTACGTACAGAGACATCCCTTTCTGGAGTACTCCAGAGATTTACCACATCCCACGCATCCCTTGCAAAGTGTTTATTAAAAGCTGTGCATGTTTCTATGTGATCAGATATTCTGCACTGACCACAAATTTACAGAGAATATTGCACTTTTTATTCTTAGCGGAATTCAATATCTTCCATAATGTAGCTGGAGCAGAGCTAAAGATGGTATGAAATTAAATAATAATCAGATTTTGCTTCCCTCACTGATGATGTGAATGTATTTTTTAAGTGCCTAAAGGCATGCCAATGGGAAGGGTCTTCAGGTTTTCTCGCCAAGGCTGAAGCTTTACTCTTTAATAGGAACATGGCTGATGGTTCAGAGGTCAGTAATCAGTTGGCTTCGGTTGAGATTACCACACACTTCCCTCGGTTCACGAATGTGAAATCATACACATTAGTTAACCAGTTTAGTTTAAAATCACCCAAGATTTACAAATTACTATCTTGAGAAATGATATCTGCCAATGTATCAGTGATGTCAGAGGTAGCAGAGGGAGGTCTATAAATCCTAGATTGACCTTCATAGCGAAACATTCAAAACCATCTTCCCACAGTGACAGCATTAAGTCCTTTCTGTTTCAAGATATCACAATCACTGACTTTCTTTAGGTCAAGTACGAAAAAAATCAGGGTCCGTTTGAAAAACCAGAATCTTGAGATGATCCCATTTTTGATAGTGAAGCAGACTTCTAATATTTAAATTAAGTAGACCCACGCCGTTTCTATTTTTAAAAGGATGTGGATTAATTCATGAGGCTGGGGTGGAATCCAGACTGATGAAATAAGGAGGTAGTGGTGTGGGCCTGTAGGAGAACCGGAATGGATGATGGACTATGTTCATTAGGAATAGGGGAGGTAAGGGTAACTAGAGAGTGTGGGTTGGATACTGGTAAGAGAGGGTTGGAAACTGGTAACAGCCCAAGCCTGGACTCAAGTCTCACCTGTTCAGAGTTCACCTGGACTCTGCATAGCTTCCCTCCTTTATCCCCCCCAGCATCTCTCCTCCCTAAGCCACGCCCACTCCCATCCCCTCTTGGATCTCTATAGCACTCACTCGGATGTCCTCACGTCCCGGCATTTAGAATAGTAATTGGTATCTTATCCGAGCTATCTTGTTGTTTACCGGGATGACGTGATTTAAACTTGTTCGATTAACCTAAAGACTAGAAGACTAGAGACTAGAAGCTACAGCTTGATTGACTGTAGCGCTAGCTTATGTTTAACATCAGTAGCCCAGCGCCAGCCCAGTTGGGATGAATCCCATCTCCTTTTAACACTGCACAGGTCTATCAAAAGATACATTGAAATTGTCCACAAAGGTAATGTTCTTAAATGATTACAATCACTTTTCAACCACAGGTGAAGCTGGCGAAGCCGACTGCACCTCGTAACACCAAGATGGAGATTTCTGAGAGTGTCTCGGAGGGAAACAAAGTCCTTTAGATTCTCTGATGTAAAGTATAATAGATGTGTATCGTGTGTGTGTGTGTATGTGTGTGTCCCTCCCATTGTTCCCATTGGTCACGATAAGTTAATTGGTGTTTGCGTGTGATTGTGTGAGATTGATTGAGTGAGTTGTTTGTGTCGCCGTGGTCCGTGCTGATTGGCTTGCCAGGAGGCAGCGTCTTGCTTAGCCACAAGTGTGTGCGTGCGTGTGTGCGTGCGTGTGTGTGCGTGTGTGCGTGCGCGTATGTGCGTGTCGCCATAACAATAAATGGTACCCATCAATATATAATTCATCTCCCTGTGCCTCAGCCTGTCTCTCACCCGTGATTTACACGTAAACCTTGGTGACGCGCCTCGTGTCGCCATAACACTAAAAGACGCGTAACGACTTCGCGGAATCATAACACACAAAGGCAGAGCGCTAGCAGCAGCGGATAGCGCGCCGCCAGCCGACGGCTGCCTCGCGTCCGTCACAAACAGACAGATGTACGAGGAAGGTCAGGGAGCTAACAAAAGACACCTGGCGGGGGGTCTCCCAGTCTCACGGGTGGCCTTCGCGGTTCCATTGTGTGTGCGTGTGTGTGTGAGAGAGAGAGAGAGAGAGAGAGAGAGAGAGAGAGAGAGAGAGAGAGAGAGAGAGAGAGACAGGGACAACCAACCTCTGTTCTTATGTGAATCTGATCGTTTAGTTCTATTTTTTATACCCTTAGCACTGCTTTGAGCGCAGGCAAACACTGGCTTTCAGTATGTTGTCTTTTGTTAGTTTCCCGGCGTTAGTTCAGGGTTAGGAAGGCCGTGTTTTATGTCTGCTGTTTTATGTACGTATGCCCAAGACGGCTAATAATACGTCGTAATATTACATAATAATAATCAGACAACAAGAAGAACAATAACAACAATAATAATAAGAAGAAGAAATAACTGCTTTATTTAGGCCTATAAGCAGTGTATAAATCAACATGCTTTACAATCATCATGGTTCAAAACAAGCACAACGGAGCAGAACACAAATAGAAAATTCAACGTTGATTAAAAGGACAAGAATGACGCAGGCATAAAATGAGTAACAGTTTTGAGATCCTAACATCAGCACGGGACATCATGTTAAACACCTTAAGCATGTTGTTCTATAATACAGGTGAGGAGTGTTCAGCGCCGTGATAACCACGCAACCAGAGAACATTTTGGTCTGCCCGGGGAGCGGGAGCGTAGGAGTGGACCTCCTGCCTCCCACTCCTTGTGCCGGAGAAGAGAGAGAGAGAGAGAGAGAGAGAGAGAGAGAGAGCTGGAACTTCAGCAGATTGTTGTTCTAGCCGCGGAGTCCATGTTCCTCCTCCTCCTCCTCCTCGGTTGCCGTCGGTAACACATGCGCGGTGCGGTGGTCGGTAATGGTTGGTGCAGTCGTCGACAGGTCTCTCCGATAGTACAATTTTTTTGGAACTACGCTGCTACCGCCGGGGACACAAAAGGACGTTGACATACACTGTATCGCCGGGACTGCAGTGCGATTACGAATATGAAATATGCTTCCGCAGTATATATAGGCCCACATACTGTACACGGGGCTGTAGCTGTCCCGGCTCGTACATCTGCCGGAGCGTACGGTGTGTGTGTGTGTGTGTGTGTGTGTCTCGGCAGCGACCCGAGTTGAGAATGTGTTTCACGTTGCGGTAACAATGTGTCATTAAAAATAACTTAAATCCGCCTTAAATTCGATCGTTAACAAAAACAAAAAAAAATGTCTGTCTCGTTAAAATCCCAGACGAAAGCCAGTGGGAAATAGTGCGTTATTGATTTGCATATAAGGACGATGAAATATGCTTTTCAGATGTCTGCGCTTCATTTGATTGCATTTCGCTTCAACAGGTTGAGGCAACGGCGTCCGTCGTTTGCCTGAACTGTAAACAAAAATCCTATTAGCTTTCGGTAAATCATCCTTTCTGTAAAAAAAAAAAAATCATGTCTCTGTTGCACGTGGCCCTTAATTATGCCGCCCCCCCCCCCCCCCTCCGCCTGGTGAGCTTAAAGAGGTAAACAATTGTATGATTATCATTTTTTTTTTCACGATTACAATTCATCGTGCGCTGTGGTCTAGAACACGTTCACGAGAGAGAGAGAGAGAGAGAGAGAGCGACAGAGAGAGAGAGAGAGAGAGAGAGAGAGAGACAGAGAGAGAGAGGGAGGGGGGGGGGGGGGTGGGGGAGAGCCTGGAGTCATCATCCATTGTTAGGTAATGAATGCTGATTGCTATGAAATTACTTCAGCCCTCTTTGCAGCCTGCCCATTAGTCCCTTAATCAACAGCATATGACTGCCAGGCCACACACCCCCCAAAAAATCAGCGTGCAAACAAATCACCCTGCAGGGCACTCATCCCCTCACTTAAAATACAATTAATGATTTGCATAATAAAGACCCCCCCCCCCCCCCCCCGCCTCCTCTCCACACACACACACACACACACACACACACACATGACACACACACACGGAAAAAGAACCGAAGAAATCTGGTGTTTGCACGTAATCGAAAATGCATGTATTCACAGGAAGCGATCGCGTTGCACCTGCTTCAGTTTGCAGCCTGCCTGGTGCTCGGCTGTTGGTTGTTGGTTGTTGGTTTTTTTTTTGGTCGCTTTTTGTCATCCAAGACGAGGGTTTGGATGACAGCAGGCGCACGCTCGCCGGACCACACACACACACTACTGCTGCAGCGGGGAGGAGGGAGAGAGAGAGAGAGAGAGAGAGAGGGAGGTTCTGACAGGGCTGAATGAAAAGCAGGTGAGACATGGCATGCTCTCTCTCTCTCTTTCTCTCCCCCTCTCTCTCTCTCTCTCTCTCTCATCACCGGCAGGAAAAACAACAAAATAAAAGTGTCTTCAATGTACACACACCATTCAAACTCACTCTCTCTCTCTCTCTCTCTCTCTCTCTCTATATATATATATATAATATTGATTGATCGTTGATTGGAGGAGAGATCATACGCCTTGGAGCACAACAGCCACAGAGTACAACGTGTGTTGAACGTCACGAACAAGCCCCCCTAACAAGGACACACACACACACGCCCCCCGGGTTAACCTGTATGATGCAATCAGAGCGAGACACGGTGCCCGGCCCCGAGCCTCCTCGTCCTCCTCCTCGTCCTCCTCCTCGTCCTCCTCCTCGTCCTCCTCCTCCTCCTGTCTGAGAACAAAACGGCGGCGCAGGGTGAGAGAAAGGTCAACACACGAAATGTCAAACGTGTTTACCAGAGTGGCCGGTATTTATCATAAACACAGCAGGTTCTCATTTGAGTGGTTCCATCATCTCCCGCTGTCTGTCTCCCCGTGTCTCTCTCTCTGTGTGTGTGTGTGTCTCCGTGTGTGTGTGTGTGTGTGTGTCTCCGTGTGTGTGTGTGTGTGTGTCTTCGTGTGTGTGTGTGTAGCAAAAGCAACCTCCAGCCAGCGCTTCTCACCTCCTCCCACGCTATCTGCCATCTCTGGACAGGAAAGGTCATTTACTTAAGGTCTACTATCTTCAATTGGCTGTTAAATAACAGGCTCCCCCCCTAGCCCCCCCTCCCCCCCCCCCCCCCCCACCCTCCCCCCACCATTCTGTCGCTTATCTCAGGTGTGTGTGTGTGTGTGTGTGTGTGTGTATGTGTGAAAAACACCTGCGCACCGTTGTTATTTTTGTTTGGCGCGAGAGCAAAGCCCGCTCTGACAAAGTGAGACTCATTCCGCGGGCACTTCCAGCGACGGTCGTGTTGCGAGCGACGAAAAAAAAAAGGCGTTCACAATTACAATTTGTTTTCCTTCATCGCTCCGATAATAATTGTGCTGCATGCGGTTGGGGGGGGGGGGGGTGGTGGGGGTGGGGCAAGTCAAGGCTACCAAATTGTTTGACGCTAATGTTCTGGCGCGCAGACACCCGCGGCGGCACGGTGACCTGGAATTCACTCGGGGTCTTCATCTAATTTCTCTGGTTCATTACGGGAATAATGGAAGGTGACTGCTTTAAAAGAGAGCCACCGATAGGCCCGGCCCGGACGATTTTATGATTGACGATGGGGGTCCCGGCCCCCCCCCCCCTGCGATCAAATAGCGCCAGAGTTAGGACCAGGGCGCGCCGTGCCATGTGTCATCATTTTAATGAAATATAGATTTGGGACTATTAAATGGCCGGCTGGTGCTGCTTGAAATTGGGCACTTTTTCACTGCTAAACAAAGCCATCCATTTTACTGTAGGGGCGGGTCGGGAGGCGGCGGGGGGGGGGGGGGATCGATAGCGGGGCTGTGACCAATATGTACCTTTCAAATGTTGGGTACTGTTACACTGAACGGCGGCTAATAAATCAAAGCAGAAATGGGCCCCGCATCGCTTATAGTCGGGGGCCATCAATAAAACAAACTTGTCTCTTCCCGCCCGCGGGGCCCCCTGCCTGCAGTTTTTCATCGTCGTACCTGTGGTACAAAAACAAATAAACTCCAAAATAGTCATAAACACAGAGAGCTGCAACTCCTCCTCCTCCTCCTCCTCCTCCTCCTCCTCCTCATTGTTCGCCTTGGAAAGTTAGCAACAACAATTGCTGAGGCTTGGATTTAACTTGTTATAAATAACTTGCGGGTCGCACTCGCTGTGGCTGGGCTAATGGCTACTGAAACACACGGTGCACCGCCGAAGGCCGACCACGCGTGCCTCAAAGACGTGTTTTTGTCTTTGAGGTAAGAGCGGTTGTCTCACAACAGGAAGGTCGCCGGTTCGATCCCCGGGCTCCTCCCCCTCCTAGCTAAGTGTCGAGGTGTCCCTGAGCAAGACACCACCGAACCCTAACTGCTCCTGACGTGTCGGTTGTTACCTTGCATGGTCGGCACCGCCGCCGGTGTATGAATGGGTGAACGTGAGGCAACTGTAAAGCGCTTTGGATAAAATCGATGTATAAACGCAATCCATTTACCATTTAACATGGCTGCCGTGAAAATCTGCCAACAATTTCCTGCAGATGTCATTAACAAGCGGATGAGGGCCCCCTTGTTTGCTGAGTGTGAGTGTCGCTGCGAGTCAACGGATGATGCGCTCGTCGCGTTTCGGCGGTTAATGCGTCAAGCGGCGTCCGTTTCTTTGACACGTGCTCATTTGACGGTGTGTGACACATCTCTTTGGGCGGGTGTGTGTGTGTGTAAGTGTTTGATATATTTAGGGCAATATGTGTCTGTGTGCGTGTGCACGTGTGTGTGTGTGTGTGTGTGTGTGTGTGTGTGTGTGTGTGAAGAGTGGGGGGGGGGGGGCGGGGACTTAAAGACCTCCTTCTGACAGAACGTTCAACGCAAGGGGAGGTAAATACAGAAATAAAGTGACGGCTCTTGAGGAGGACTTGACAGTGCCGTCGTCATAATGACCGGTCTCAGCGGTCGCCGTGGTGACCCTTGGTGAGCATGTGGAGGACGGCAACCAGAAGTAAATGGTTCGGTAAAAAAAAAGGCCGTCCGGGAAGATGTTTCGCAACGTCTCTATGTATCCCCAACAGAACGTGTGTTTTCCGGTTGTCAGCGACGACACCAAGAATGTTGTTCCCCCGTTTAACGCCCCCCCCCTCCTCCCATCAATGCTCCGCGTTTTTCTAATCTTTATGATTCCCATTCCCTCATCACTATTCCGCCTGTTGAAGAAAAAAATTGCCTGGCATTGAATAAGTGATGAAGATATGAGCTCAGTGTCAGGTGTGACCATGCGGCTGCTTTAAATGCATTGGCGCCAACCACCACGCATAATTACAGCAGCAGGGGGGCGGCGGCGGGGGCATGCCTGTAAAAAGGCCCCCCCCCATTCACTGGCATGTAATGTAATCTAATGCAATCGTGGCCCGCCCTGTAGCCCCCAGTCCATACAGGAGATGTATCTCATTGTGTGTCGCTGTTGTCCTCGCCGCCGCCATTATCGTATTACGGACTCTTTGTGTGGCGTAAGGTCGCCACGACGACCCTTTGTGAATGAAACGTGCGAAAAGAACACAAGCGGTGCGCGACTGCAGCTGAGGTCCGTGTGGCCGTGGTGTGCGCATCGTAGACACACACACACACACACACAAACACACACAAACACACACACGCACACACGTACATAAATAGCCGCAGACACATAGGCGACATGCCGTCATGCCCATGGCTCTACTGACCTGTTTCTGATTTGCTCCTACTTAAACATGCATGTACGTGCACGCACACACACACACACACACACACACACACACATGCGCACTCACACGCACCCACACGCACCCATGCGCACACACACACACACACACACACACACACAGCTAAGTCCCTGATCACCCAAATCCAAATGAGGAAATATGTTCTTAAATTCAAAGTTGAGGTAGTTATTTGCCATCGATCCTGCCATCGATGAAGACGTGTGATTAAATGCTGTATAAATACATAATAAAAAATTTAATTGTGGTTTTCTTTATTCTTCATTGTGCTTATTGTCACTTTCATTTCATATTGCTATCATAAACCACACACTTACAAAGCGGGTTGTCTGTTAACAGCATCGCAAAGTGGTCGTGAATGTGTTGGAAGAACCAGACATTTAACATTTTGTTCATCTCAATTTCGACACCATTTGTCGACAAGTGTCGCTCAGAACACTAATGACGGGTCTGCTCCTTTTATGTACCAGGCAGCACTGTAGACTAAACGAGTGGAGATGAGTCTACCCCCCCCCCCCCCCACACACACACTCACCCGTGCTGCCCTGGTACATAAAAGGAGCAGACCCATCATTAGTGTTCTGAGTCATACGTGTGTTTGTCCTTACGATGACTCCTCGGTGAAAAATGGTGTATTAGGCCCGCTGTTTATTTTTAAATGTTATGTAAAGGGTGCGGTACCCGGACAAGGTAGGGTAAGGTCACTCCTAACGGTAGATAATAACACCATAATAACACCCAATTAGGGATATTAGCATTTTTAATATGCGTGTAATATGGATACAAACAACACTAATACAAACCTACTGTAAATTAAAGAGAGAGAGCGGATAAAGTCGAAGATTTGTTTATTTCTTTTACCATAAAAAACGTCCCCTCCCTCCCTCTTTGCTCCTTTATAAGTCCCTCTGCCATTGAGAGAACATGTGATTGACAGGCAAGATTCATGATCCGAACCAATCAGGGAAGAGATGCCCTGATTGGTCAGAAATACGCCGGGAGCGCTCTAACATCTAAATCCTCTTCGAGGCCGGGCGCCCTCGACTCAACGCAGATATTCTCACGGCGCATTTAATGTACTAATCAGCTGATGGACGGCATGTGTCTGAAATAATAAATAATATTAAACAAAAATAGATCTTACCTATACAGCACCTTTAAGTCTCCACACGGGGTGGTCATGATATTTTAAGGGGGCCGGTGGGGGGGTTATTGAAATATTGCAGATGACTTGTGGCGTGTGTTTCATACATCTCCGGACCGTTCTTCCAATCAGAGCACACAGCTGCGCGGGGGGGGTGGGGGAGGTGGGGGGGGGGCGGAGTTAATGAATGGATCGAGCCACTCTGCGGCTTGATTAAACAACGTGTGTGTAAATAGAGACGGGCAAACAAGAGGCAAGTGACCCACGCAGCGTGATGAATGGGCTCGGCGAACCCCCAGACACTTCAGAAGGACATTATCACACGATTTGACTCCATCACCTACGATGTAACACTCACAATTTGTATGTTTTAAATTGGGTGAAACTAAACAAAAATGTGTTCTTTAACTGAAGATGAATATGCCCTTTTCACAGCAGGAAAAAAAGACATGGCAGTGCACCAGTACAGACACAACTGGTCATGTAAATATACATGGACCACGCTGGTGCTGCGACAGACCACCTAATGTTAAAATCACAGGAAGTTACTTTACCTGCTCTTGACGTAAGTAAATGGATTGCATTTATACAGCGCTTTTATCCAAAGTGCTTTACAGTTGCCTCACATTCATCCATTCATACACCGACGGCGGTGTCAACCATGCAAGGTAACAACCAACACGTCAGGAGCAGTTAGGGTTAGGTGGTGTCTTGCTCAGGGACACCTCGACACTTAGCTAGGAGGTCGAACCAGCAACCTTCCTGCATATTACAAAGATGTAATATGCAACAAAGCAATGCACCTGATGTGGTCACAAATATGAATACGATTGTCAGAAGTGAACCATGTGGAGGGAATAACAATATTATTTATAAAACGTATTTTTAATGAGCACTTTCTTGATGTGTTGAACACGCATGAATCACTTCCTGTATGTAAGATGTGTATTTGCTGTCGACAATTGTTCATCCCCACAATTTAATTTGTATGGCGATGAATACTATATTTCATTAATCCAAAGATTATAAAGTGAAATTATTATCTCCATTCCACCTGACAAAATAGAAAAAGAACAGCTGAACAGTGGATTGCAATTAACAGTTAAGCCACACGGCAGGAGTTTGGTTTCCTGGTCCAGGAGAGAAAAGAACTAAACCTGCGTTCCAGTGTATTACCAGTCACATTTCCAAGCTAAGCAGATGGAACATTTCCCTTTCGGAGCGACGCAGTTGGCACCATTAAAAGAAGCTGCCAGGGGAAGATGTTCTCCAGCATGCAGAGGAACTGCTTGCTAATTTATTTTTTTCCCCTCCTGCCTCTCTCCTTTTTTATTGTGCTGCAGTGCCGCCGTCGCCGTGGCGATACTATAATGTAGGGCTTCCTCCTGAACTAGTGTAATTCCCCTCCCAGGAGGGGGAAGGTTGTTCCACGCGAGCTCCTTCCCTAATAACCAAGGCTCGGGCCTCCCAGTGCAAAAACCCATTAAGGTCAAGTCATGCATAGTTGATTGAACATCTCGTCCGGTGGTCTTCTTGGCTGAGGAGAGGAAGAGGAGGGGGCTCGGCTGTGTGGGAGAATCTAAAGAATACCGCATTAATCAGAGGCAAAAA
>PIJE02000430.1:239390-289987 GCA_002895965.2 Coryphaenoides rupestris
ATGTTGAATTTCAGATTTTTTTTTCCCCACATGAAAATAATATATATTTCTTTTTTTCTGAAGGAGAAATTAGTGCTTTCATTCTTGTTAAAACGCCACCGCCACATGTCCGTATTAAATCGGAAATTAATGCCCACGTTCGGTAATCAACCTCCATGCTTTAATCTTTTGTGTATTTGCAATGCAACGCTCCAAAGGGAAAAGTTGCGTTGCGGTGGGAAGAAAGACCTCAGTGGGAATCAGGGTCCTCATATTCTCTCTCTCCTCTCTCTCTCCCTCTCTTAGATGGGTGATATGTTTGTTTAATGTGTGTTTATCTTTTAACCGCGAACCGATGAAGAACTCAAACGTCAAAAGCATTTGCGCTTGTGTGTGTTCATGGAGCCGCTGATTGAATAGGCCACACATGAACCAGAAAATAACAAAATACACAAGGAAATATCAGTGGAAGGTGTGCAAAAATGCTGCTAATTATCATTATTGGTACAGGCCAAACAGGAAACCTATATAAAGTTCTATTCTATTCTATTCTATAGATTATGCATCATGTAGATTAGCACCCACCCATACGCATCTCTTTCATTGACCTTAATTACTCCCAAGAGGAGTAATTTGGGTGCGGTATGATTGCTAGATAGAACAGAATAACGGCGAAAAGAACACGCCATCAAGCTGAAAAGGACAACCAGTCTGCAGAGTGCTTGCGGTCGCTGAATGAAAGGATTTGTACTGCGTGCACTTTTCCGTGTGAAAGCTCTACCTGTGTGAAAAGAAACATTGTGAATTGCATTAGATAGTGTGAAGCCTTGTTAACAGTCTCTTCCGGAGAGTTTTGGTCGTTTCTTGTCTCTAAAAAATAATGGCAGCCCCATATTGAGAGAGAGAGAGAGAGAGAGAGAGAGAGAGAGAGAGAGACGTTGGTGTTGTTATATTGGTTCGAGATAAAAGCACAAATAAACAAACACTTTACCCATCTGGGAGAGAGAGAGCGCGAGAGAGAGACAGAGAGAGAGAGAGAGAGAGAGAGAGAGAGAGAGAGAGCACTATTAGCAATCAGAGAGAGCGAGAGGGGTAAATGCCGGTGGCGGGTTAGCCTTCTACTTCGTGTGTCGTAATAAATAACAGGCCTAATGTGTCTTAATTGCAACACAACTCAGAGCTATTATGTAACGCGCCAACTGCTGAGAGATTGCGCTCCGATGCTATTCGTCACACGCCGCAACGAGCAGGTGTAGCCCAACCAGCCGGCTCCCATACATCCTTTTGAGCGCCGCGCCGCTCGCTGCCGTAGCCGACAACGCAGCTACCTCGTCCAAACGTCTGTAAATGACCATGTTTTTAGTTTTTCCCGCTGTCTTGGGAGGGAGGAGGGAAAAAACAAAGAGGGATGAGGCGGCGCCCGGGGGCCCGGCTGGCCTGCGGGCGGAGAGCTTGTCACTTCGTACCGCCATTTGTCACACCGGGCTCCGCCGCTAACTCACTCAGGACCCCCATCCCGAGTTAGCGCCACTGACAACGTCGTCAAAGCTATTTGTCACAGCTGGGTATGTTCCACACACACACACACACACACACACACTCCCCCATTGCCTCTCAATCTCCCGTCGTCCGCGGCAAAGTGTCTAATGGCTGCCAATTAGGCCACGCGGTCCACTTAGGGGGTCATGCCAAACTCCCTTTTCTCCGTTTTTATCTTTATTTAGCCATCTATCTATCCGTCTATCATCGATGTATCCATTCATCAGTCTATCAATCAATCAGACTTTATTTGTATCGCACTTTTCGCACACATTGTCTTTAACACAAAGTGCTTCACACGATAAAAACTATCCGCCCCCTCCCCACACAGAGCAAGAAAATACCTTACAATTAATAAAAACACGCATCACAAAAGAAAGTACAAGTAAAAAGTACAAGATAAGGTTATAAAATACTAAAAGAGTGGATGTATTGAAGTGAGTAAAACCAAAAATAAATGGTAGGGTATAAAAAGTACAAGAAAGGCTAAAAGCGCGAAATAAAACAATAAAATACTAAAAGAGACTAGATTAGTCCTAAAGTACTAAAATGAGTAAAACCAAAGATAAAAGTGAGGGTGTTAAAGAGAGTATAGTAAAAAAGAAAGAAAGAAAGAAAGAAAGAAATAGATAGATAGATAAATAAAATGTAAAATGTAAAATGTACATTAAAGTGTTAATTTAATTAAATCAAAAGGTGGGTCTTAAAAATATCAACATTCTCTGCTGCCCTCAGGTCTTCAGGAAGGGAGTTCCAGAGATATATGGAAGTCGGAAGTCGGACCGCGCTCCAGTTAACAAGTCGGAAAAACCGAGATGGATGACTTGTTTTACCAGTCAATAAGTCGCTTGGCCATTTTCAGACAATTTCCAAAGCAAAAGAGTCTTTGATTGATTGAAGAGTGATTGATTGTCCATGTGCAAGTTAAAATCACCTAAAATAAAAATTCTGTCGTAATTGGTATGGATAATTGAGAGTACTTCTGAGAAATCAGAATTAAAAGAAGAACATCATTTGGGTGGCCTGTAAACTATCACACACAGTATAGGTGGTAATAATGATATTCAAAAGATGTGTATTCATCAAATGTAATGTTTTTAAAACCAAGTGATGGTGAGAGGATAGTTCCTGTACTTTGGTGGTGAGGCTTCAATAAGAGTAGCTGGTTCATCTGTATTAAGCCATGTCTCAGTTAAAAACATGCAATCAATATTATTATCTAAATTCAGGTCATTAATAAGAAATGTCATGTTTAAAAGAGATCTGACATTCAGAAGGCCGGAAATGAAATGGTTACCTGCTTCCCGGTACCCAGCGGACTGTCCACAAGCCACACAATGTCTATCCACTAAGCTATCCAGCACCTATATATCTATCTATTAAGCTATCTATCACCTACAGTATCTATCTATCTATCTATCCATTAAGCTATCTATCTATCTATCTATCTATCTATCTATCCATTAATCTATCTATCTATCTATCTATTCATTAAGTTATCTATCTATCCATCTATCCATTAATCTATCTATCTATCTATCTATCTATCTATCTATCTATCTATCCATCTATCTATCTATCTATCTATCTATCTATCTATCTATCTATCTATCTATCTATCCATCTATCCATTAAGTTATCTATCACCTATCTATCTATCTATCTATCTATCCATCTATCCATTAATCTATCTATCTATCTATCTATCTATCTATCTATCTATTCATTAAGTTATCTATCTATCTATCTATCTATCTATCTATCTATCTATCTGTCTATCTATCCATCTATTAAACTATCTATCTATCTATCTA
This sequence comes from Coryphaenoides rupestris, assembly GCA_002895965.2. Classification (NCBI taxonomy): domain Eukaryota; kingdom Metazoa; phylum Chordata; class Actinopteri; order Gadiformes; family Macrouridae; genus Coryphaenoides; species Coryphaenoides rupestris. Next base: position 242,723 of record PIJE02000430.1, read on the forward strand.
TCTATCCATCTATCCATCTATTAAACTATCTATCTATTCTATCTATCTATCCATATATCATCTATTTGTCTATTTATCTATCTATCTATCCATTGAAGCTATCTATCACCTGTAACGCTAATGATGCGTCTGCTCGTTTAATATACCCGGCCAGCAGCACGGCTAGAAGACTCATCTCCACTAGTTGAGTCCAGTAGCCATGCTGCCCTGGTACCTAAAAGGAGCAAACCTTATCCTTTGTGTTGTCATGAGTGACACCTGTGTTGGTCCTCTTTGAGTGACTCCCTCTTTCTAATGCGGGGGAAATGGCCTCAAAGTGGTGACCATTTCGAGTCAAATGTGAGACACAAATCCCATTTGTCTGTGTCCGTGGCTCGTCATCGCTGGATTCAAAGCGCCGGCCTCCTCGGTGTGGGATTTCACGGTAGAGATATAGCTCTGTGATAATCACAGCGTGCCGCCTCAAACATATTGAGGTTTTGGAGACCCGTGGGCGGCGGCGGCATTGCTAATGCTGCGCCTACTGTGCGATGTTTGCGAGCTGATGGCGCGAGATTGGTCTCACCCGGTGCTTTTGTGGTCGGAGGCCGCCTGCCTTGAAGCTGAGCGACATAGCGGCACTTTGGGAATCTGCACGCACGCGCACACACACACACACACACACACGCACACACACACGCACACACACACACGACACACACACACCTGTTCATGTATTCAAGGGCAATATACCCATTCCCAGATTGTCAATAGCAGGGTTAGGTAACTTCCTGTTCCTGTCAGTTTTGTGTTGTAGCACCAGCATGGTCAATGTATATTGACTTGACTAGTTGTGTCTATACTGGTGCACGACCAGATCTATATCCAACGGACCCTTAGTTAATGTACTGCTGTGAAAAGGCTCTATTCAATTCCAGAACATGATTGCAAAAGGCCGTCAGTAGATATGTCGTGAAAACTATTTAACATAGTTCAGCAACCACCCCCCAGCCACACGCTCCAAAAAAAGGTGGACATTAGTTCCATAGAACGCCAAAAGAGCTCAAATATTTGTATATTTATCCATCCATCCATCCCGCTTATCCGGGGGGCCGGGTCGCGGTGGCAGCCGGCTAAGCAGGCGCCCCCCCAGGCTTCCTTCTCCCCAGCCACGCTCTCCAGTTCCTCCTGGGGGATCCTGAGGCGTTCCCAGGCCAGACGAGATATATAATCCCCTCCGGCAGGGTTCTGAATCGAGTGTGGATCACATCTGTTGGAGAAAACATCTGTGGAGTGTGTGTGTGGTCGGTGTGCTGGTTGAAGCCGCCTCACCTACCTGCTCCTACCTGCTCTGTCCAACAACTACAAAGTCTGCAATAAACCAGTTCATCATCATCATCATCATCATCATCATCATCATCACCTTCCTGTATCCTGAGTTCGGAGGAGCCCAGCAGAAGCCGTTTCTTGTCGTGGCGCCTTGCAGGGGCAGCAGCAGCAGCAGTAATTCAAGTGGGGAGCCACTTTAGCGGTACCTGAAAATCACTGCCTAATACGTTCCTAACAAATATGAATCAAGCTATTGAGCTCACGGGATTCGACATTCATGTGCTAATGCCCACCCATGCACACACACAGACGCCGATCCAATTTTTCCCTTTTGGCGTTCAAATTGAAAGTAACCTGATAGTTAAAGCACATATTTCTCTTCACATTTCTCCCTTCCTCCCCTCCCGTAATCTCATGTGATTTTTGCTTCTCTTCTGGGGATCGGGTGCCTTAAACTGTTTATCCACAGTAAGATCAATACGTATGAATATTGAATGTTGTTGAATGCAGTCCCAAAAATATTTATTTTCCCGTGGAATCAAGGAGGTTATATTTGATACGCAGCGCGAAAGAAATACAAGGCAATGCAAATGTGGTTTTGTGTGGACCGTTGTTATGGATATCAGAGTGGTGCAGACAGACAAAGGAACATGTGCCCACACACATGCACATACACACACACACACACACACACACACACACACACACACACACACACACACACACACACAAATACACACACACAATTACTATCCAAGTGGATATCCCAGAAATGCTCCTAGTTACGTGGAGCCTCATGCATTTAAGTGACGGGCAAAGTCAGCAGTGCTGGAGGTTGCCACCAGGCGTGGGCGAGAGACACAGACGCCTCTGAAAACGAGACAGAGCTGTGATGCCAAAACACAGAGGCAGTACATTTACTCAAGTGTTATCTTTAAGTACAGTCTAAGGTACTGGTACTTATCTTGAGTCCTTTTTTGGGCGGCATTTCTATATTCTGCTACTTTATACTTTATACTAAGTACAAAATATTGTACTTTTTACACCTCTACATTTATCTGACACCTTATTTACTAGTACTAGTTACTTTGCAGATTAAAATGCAATACAATACAAAATATAATTAATAAGTACTTTTGGACATTATTATAGCAATAAGGCTTTATTGGTCCCCAGGGTAAAATTCACAAGCTACCCGACATTTTGTAAAGTAATATATAAAATATATATATTTTTAAATTAGCTTCACATTTACCAGCTGCAACATTACAGAGAAGAACACATTAGTGCATAAATAATTCTAATCCAATAACATAATATATATTATTCTGAAATGGGCTATTCTGCATAATGAGTTATTTTACTCTTGGTAATTTAAGTAGATTTAGATGCTAATACTTTTGTACTTTTACTCAAGTAACATTTTCAATGCGCGATTTTTACTTGTAAGAGAGTATTTCTACCGTGTGATATTACTACTTCTAGTTGAACAGTAAAAGGTGGGTGGTGGTGGTGGTGGTGGTGGTGATGTTGGGTGGTGGTGGTCCCGATTGCTTAACCTTAACATTAACATTTAGCATGACATGTATAATGGGCTCCTCCCAGGGTTGCTGGAATCATTTCCCAAACATGCAGGGGCCAAAATGTAAATGTTCTTCGTCATCTGTCAGCGTCTCTAGAATAGAATAGAATATAATAGAATAGAATAGAATATGTCATCAGAAGGAAACATGTCGAGTCAAGATGTTCTCCTTATGCTCTGAATTGTTTTGGTCTGTGTTGAGTCACTATTCTCAGAGTAGTCGTGGTGAGCGACTCTGCCATCCTGACGTACCGCTAACCTTTACATCTGTGTGATCATGAACCTACCTAACCATGCATCTAGCTAACATTGACAGACAAAATCCACAGGAGCCAGTCTACCAGTCTACTGTAAGTCTTGGAGTGGAGGGGAATGATTGATGCGTCTTCTACCGCATGGCCCAGTGGCCCCCGTGGCCCCGCTAGCTCCGACACACCTGACTCCTCCACACAGGAAGGAATTCACACTGGAACCACTGCTTTAAACCGCGCGATGTGTCCGTCGCCCAGCACTACCATAGAAACAAAGGTTGTGTCATAAAAACGTTCAGTACATTGATATTATTACATAACAAATGAAACTGTGCATTTTGAATCTCAACAGAAAAAAAACTCCTCTTGGATTTAGCCAGTGTCTCTGGAGTGAGCTTTGCAGTTATTGTCCACAAATCCCCTTAAAAGCCCATTTTTCCATGCTTCTGCACTGTTTACTGTTTCCATGGCAACTAGCCATGTATAGCTCCTTAGCTCCTAGCTTAACGTTGTTGCGGTTATTTCTTATTTCTTATTATACATCCATGCATGATATAAGCAGAAGTATATGGAAGTGGGGACCTTGTCCACATGCATATATATACAGTATATATTATACATATTTCTGAAAATGTATCCCTCCCCCCAATGCGACAGAATGGCACTGGTGATGAAACCAGTGGCTTTCTGAAAAGTATTTTCAACTCGAAGCACACGGAACAGTCGCATACGCACCCTTCTCATTGGGAACAATTGAAAATGTTTTTAAAAAAGTCCCATTGTGGGCCCCTTTTGCCACTTTATCATCAGCATATCACAAAAAAGTTGAAGAGGCTTGTTTTGTCATTTTTGCGCTCCAAAAGACAACATTTAAACAGGTGCGCGTGCTGCGTCCGCGACAGTGAAGTGCAAGCAAGTATGTTCTGTTTGTTGACTGACCGATAGCAATCAAAGTAATTGCAATAAAACCTCCCGCCCTGCAACATCTGCAACAAAGGGGTGGGGGGGGATCGAAGCCCTATCCATCCTACAGTATAGGAACATGAAGAAGAAGATGCATTGAAAGCAATCAGCGGAATTAACATGAGGCACTGGCCTCTGAATCACCGATAACATACTGTTGAATTCTGGGAAGACTTGTTAACAGCCGCCGCGCCGGCGCCTGATTACAGATTGGATCCTAAACTCATGAGCGTCTGAGCGGGGGGGCAGGGCCCTGGCTCCCGCCTCACAGACACACAGACGGAAGATCGCGGCAAATGGAGGAGTTAATATTGGATTGTTATCGTGTTTTTGGATTGAGATCTTATTGGGCTGGTTCTCTATTGGGGAGAGAGAGAGAGAGAGAGAGAGAGGAGAGAGAGAGAGAGAGAGAGAGAGAGAGAGAGACAGAGACAGAGACAGAGAGAAAGAGAAGAGAGAGGAGAGAGAGAGAAGAGAGACTGGAAGAGAATGACAGGAGAGAGAGAGAGTCGGAGAGAGAGAAGAGCAGTGACATTTTACTGATGGGCCCATAAAGGACGTTGGCCTCGAACGAACACCATGCTGAGATGATCTTAATGTGTACACTTGAAAAAGAAAATTGCGACTACGATTAGCCGCAGCGCGGTCAACTGCACATTTAGTATAAGAGCGGCTCTTGACTCCGGTTACAAAGAGCATAAACACAGAGCAGCGGTGACGAAGGGGAGTTGAAGCTGGAGACCAATATTGTGCGAAAGGGGCAGCTGTGTAACAGCGTTGGTCATTTATTTTGGGTTTTTTTTTTATTCAACAACGAGACACTTTCGTCACTAATCGTAATTAATCCGAGGAGCAGAAATGTCAAAGCAGTCGGGGACTCGGGAACACTCCCATTTCTAAACCCTCCCGGCCCAGTCCCTCTGCCACAGAATAAAAAACAAAACAACAAACACAAAAAAACCAGTTGACACGACGCATGTCAGCTCAGTGTACCCACCGCCATTTCAGACACGGTCAGGGGTTGTCTGTTGAATACGCGTGCGAGCCTACTTAGTGTCACCGGGAAAATTAATAGACACACAGGCTTAGTATAATCACGTAGCCCACGGGGGTTGGTGGAAGTAAGATAAAGAGAGAGAAAGAGAGAGAGCGAGAGAGAGAGAGAGAGAGAGAGAGAGAGAGAGAGAGAGAGAGAGAGAGAGAGAGAGAGAGAGAGAGAGGGGAAATAAAAAACACAGTCTAAATATCTCATTAATTAAAATTCAAGGAGGTCAGAACAAAGTTTTCCTTTTCCCTCGCAGTGACATTTTAAACGGAGCGAGTAGCTCTTCACCTCACGAGCGGAGATCGTGTATTTCATGGTAGCTGCTACAGCGGCGTCGTCAGGCCAGCCCGCGTCCGAGGTGACCGCCGCGCATATTTTGTGAGCAGCCTTGGAACCCTAACCTGGCGGCCCAGGGTTTGTTTCAACAGAACAATCTGGGAAGTCATCATTGTAAACCGTTTGGCGCTTTCCAATATAATCATTGGCAGGTGATTGGATGAACCATCTGTCTATCACCATTGTTGTTTCCCTAGAAAAAACATTTTGCTCCGAGCTGTCGGCACACCTAAAACCAGTAGGTGCCAGTAGGGAGCTTGAACGCCTGACCCAGACCAGATTCTTTAAAAAGAAACAATAACGTGAAACTATAACATACAGGTCAAATAACTACCTTTTACCCGTATAAAATAGCCCCTGAATCTGATGTGCATCCCATCATGCCATTAAAGCCCTTGAAAATATAATGATGTCATTGATCCAATGATGATGAAATTAGTTAAGTTTTGGAATTGCTATGTATGGCCAGCCAGTACTTACTTGCCATGTGGAGTGTGAGAGAGAGGACAACCGGTTAACGAACATTAAAATTTCATTTCAGAAGTGCAGGGGCGGCTTGTAATGCTCTTCCTCATTTGGTCTGCCATACTCTACCTAAAGCATATGCAATTCAGTTGTTTACGCTCTACTGACTGAAGTAGGAAAGAAGAATCACCGCAGTTCGGAACTGATCTCAAAGTAAGGCTTTGAGTTGACGTTAATATTATGTTTTGGCCATCTGAACTTCCAGATGCATTCATATGTATCACCCATGACCCTGAGCACGGTGAATTAGATTTGATTCAGACCAATAAGGGGAAATAAATGGGATGAGATACCTGAGTGTTAGTAATGAGGGCGTGATGATCGCGAAAAAGCATTTTCCTCACAGTTACAGGTAAATCAAACGGTGTAAGAAGTAATCCCTCGTCGCTCGATTCTGTACGCATTCGTATTCACCCCGGCGCATGATGAAGTTTCGTGGATTCCAGAGAGAGTAATAAGAGAAATACGCACAAGAAAAAGCACTTATAAGCAATTTATTTTCTTAAACATTAAGCGGAAGGCTAGAAATAGTAGCCTATAACTCATATCATCAAGACAGTAAGTGCCGGTGCCTAATTATAATGTTCGCGCTTCCTGAATGTGGTCTGCATACATTGTGTGCTAACATATAAAGAAAGTTGCAGTTGAGAATTACTTGAGTGAGTGATTCATGTCTTTCGATCAGCATGTCAAAAGTATCACCAGAACTGCATTCTTTCATCTTAGAAACATTGCCAAGATTAGACCAATGCTATCCGCTGCGGACGCAGAGACACTCATCCATGCATTTATATCATCCAGACTGGATTACTGTAATGCACTGTTCTCTGGCCTACCGAGCTCGACTACAAAAAGCCTCCAGCTCGTACAGAACGCTGCTGCTAGACTTCTAACGAGAACTAGGAAGTTTGACCACATTACTCCTATTCTCACTTCCCTCCACTGGCTCCCAATAAATGCCAGATCAGATTTTAAGGTGCTACTTCTTACCTACAAGATCCTGCATGGGTCCGCACCATCGTACCTGAAGGACCTTATTGTTCCCTATTGTCCTTCTCGGTCCTCCGGTCCTCAGGGGCTGGCCTTTCTATCAATTCAAAAGTGAATACAAATCAGCAGGAAACAGGGCGTTCTCTATCCAGCAGCCCTATCTGTGAGAAGTCTGCCCACCTGTAATCAGGGAGGCTGACTCTGCTGATTATATTTTAAGGCGAGACTAAAACCGCACCTTATTTACGCCTGTCGCCTTTGGCCGCTAGGAGTGGCCCTGCTAGCTCTAATTTACAGCTGAATCCGAATACCTGTTAGCACGTAGCCTACCCTAGCTGCGCGAATGGTAGCGAGGTTCTGAGGTTACTTGTATGTTGCCCTGCTTTACTGGTGGCTTCCATCTAACCTCATGTTGTCTCCATTATCTAGGGTGGCTGCTGTGGTATGACTGGATACCTGGCCACCTCCACCTGATGGTCTTACGGCGGCTTGCCTCTCCAGCCAGCACGCCATATAATATTTAGCTATTTCATTTACTACCTTGTCGTTTATAATTTGTCATGTTTTGTTACCCCTGTTTTTAAATGCCCGTATGACACCCATTGCACTCCGAACCATCCCTGGAAGGAGGGATCCCCCACTCTGAGGTTCCTCCTCGAGATTTCTTCCTTGTTGATTAAGGGAGTCGTTTCTTGCCCTTAGTGGGGCGGGGCTAGGAGGTTTGGCCCATAACAATCTGGCCTGTAAAGCCCTTTGAGACTGTCTTGTGATTCAGGGCTATACAAATAAAATTGAATTGAATTGAATTGACATCATATTAATGATTAGTATTAATGTTAGTACATGTGCATCGACAAGCAGTGGCCTCGTCTAAAAAAGTTTCAACACAAGCTTTTATTCAACAGTATTTGTTTTATTCCTATATGTGTGTGTATTCCTGTGTGTTTTATGTTTTTGTATTTGTATCATAAAGCACTCTATGCTATATAAATACATTTTACTTTCTTCATTGGATGATGTCTTCCTATTTTTCTTCCCATGGATGTGAAAGTGTGAATTCAGCAATACCTCCACATTAAATTTGGAATTTCACTTTATGACACTTCTGGGGTCATTTTCACACCCGACCCAGCTTTTGTGAGCACCCCAGACAGTATTTAGGTTGCTTGCGCCAATATTTTGATATTTGATACCCGTGTACACAACCCCACCCTTCCCTCCCCGCTATCCAATAGAAGCCCATTCAACACCATACTCCACGTTAGACTCTTTGGAAACAATGACTGCTTCTCATGACTACTATTGTCTTTCTAATGAATGCAGCGGCCATCACCTTTCGACTGGTTGTTTCATTTATATTTTAATATTTAACACATTTTTTCCGATGCCTTAAGGACAAAGGAGTTTGTGCTTTTTGATCATGGAGTTGTGGCGCCCTATCGATTCGAGACGGAATACAGAAGAAGAGCTGGCTAATTTGCAGGCTGATCGTGCACGAGAGAGAGAGAGAGCGAGAGAGAGAGAGAGAGAGAGAGAGAGAGAGAGAGAGAGAGAGCGAGAGAGGAAGCAAAAGAGTAGGTCTTTGTCTTTAACGTTCAACATTTAAAATGAAATATCTCAGCGGCCGTATTTCATCAGAAGGACAATATCAGTCATGAGGAGCAGGAGTGTGTTTACAATGAGTCTAACGTGGAGTTTATTGTTGGATGGGCTTCTATTGGATATGGGGGGGGGGGGGGGGGGGGGGGTTAGCAAATATCTAAATATTGATGCCAGCGACCTAGAAACCGGGGTGCACATAAAAGCCTGGGTCGGTGTGAAAATGACCCGAGAAGAGAAGTGTTACAAAGGGAAGTTCCCCTTAATATATAGCCTGCCACCTGCCGCGCTAAATGCTGCACTTATGTGTCAGATGCAGGGGCCGGCCAGTTCTACACTCAAGCCTTTTCCTCGAGACACTTTATACAAAAAGGCTGAAAGCCCTCTTGATGCTGAAGCAGCCTCGTGCTCTCTCTCGCTCTTTGCTCTCAAAAGCTTCCCCCGTTGTGATGAAGCACCGCTTCTGGGGTGAAGAAAAAGCGTAATGGCTGTTGATCTGTCACACACACGAAGAGAGCAAACTTAACTGTGAGAATGACAGAAAACTCTTTAGCGTCGAGTGAGGAATTATTAATTTGTGTTATCCTCCGTTTGTAATTAATATCATAGTTCTGAAAGTAATTAGCGGGAGACATAATGACAGCAGGGGAACCACTGTCACACGCTCCACTTCTACCTCCGAGCAATTCCTCTACCTGTGTGTGTGTATGTGTGTGTGTGTGTGTGTGTGTGCTTCTCCCACTGTTAGACAGACGACACCCAACTGTTCCTTGCCTTCCCCCCCTCTGACACCCGAATCGCAACACACATCTCTAAATGCCTGGCTGACATCCGCAAATGGAGGACTGCCAATGGGGGACTGCCAATCACCTGAAGCTTAACCTAGACTGAGCTTCTCTTCGTACCGGGGAAAGACTGCCCTCAGATGGACCCACTTGTCACCATTGAGGACATCAAAGTCTCCCCTGCACTGACTGCAAGGAACCTTGGCGTGGTACTGGATGACCAGCTGTAAGGCCAAAATCACCTCTGCGGCCCGATGAAGCAGTGAAGCAGCACAAGTGAAGCAGCACAGATCTTGGTCCAAGCGCGCATCATCACTCGCCTCGACTACTGCAAATCTCTCTGGACGGACTCCCTACCTCCGCAATAAATTGGTAATGCATTGGTAATGCACTCAGAATGGCACTTCTTCTCTTATCCCAGTTATTATGTAGGCAACCTAGCAATTATGCAACTCATTATATTAGCCTTGCAATTGTGAATGCTTGAAACCTTATCTTTATGTACCACAGTGATATATTGATATATTGCTTTCAACAAATGTACACTTTGTAAGTCGCTTTGGATGAAAACGTATGCCAAATGTAAATGTGTGTGTGTGTGCGTATGTGTTGGGGGCGTGGCTCCTCCCTGGCTCAGCTCACTTCCCCCGCTCCCCCGTCTCCGCCTCCGGTTTCAGTTCCCTCACGGGAATCATACACCTCAGATCCTGAACTGTTCGTCCTGCAATACTCCTTGGTTTTTCTCCAGCGGCTACAGACATTCCCCACCGACCACTCAAAGGTACCATATGTCCTCGGCTTGTTGACCGTGGGCCGAAGCGCGTATTCCCAACAGATGTCCAAGTCATTCACCTTCGAAGCTTACCGAGTTAAAGGAGGTGTCCGATCGCCCCGACAACTGGGGAGACGCCTCCAAATGATTGGCGAACCTACGTCAAGGAGCCCGGAGTGTGGCAGACTACTCTGTGGAGTTCAAGACCCTCGTAGTAGACCCAGGGTGGGACGACCTGGCACTGAGAGATACCTTTCTCAATGGACTCGCCATACACCTGCAGGACGAGATAGCTGCTTGCGACGACCCTTTGTATTTTAGGTCGCTGGTATCTCTGACTATTCGGCTGGACAATCGATTACATTTCGCAGGTCTGGAGAGCCTTCTGCAAAGCCCTGGGCGCCACCACCTGTCTATCCTCTGGGTACCACCCACAGACCAATGGGCAGTCAGAACGCACCAACCAGGAGAGGCTGCCTTCCGATGCATCACATCCGCCAACCTGGCTTCCTGGAGCTCTAAACCCTCCTGGGTGGAGTACGCGCACAACACCCTCGTCAACGGCTCCTCAGGTCTGTCCCCCTTCTTGTATTCTCTTGAGTACGAGCCCCCTCTATTTCCCACTCAGGAAGAGGAGATTGTGGTCCAGGCCCACATGTGCCACTGCCGGAGGATCTGGAAGCATGCCCTACTCCACTCATCCACCCGCTCCCAGACCGAAGCTAACCGCCGCCACGTCCCAGCCCGCATCTACACTCCTGGGCAAACGATATGGCTTTGTGCTAAAGATCTACCCTTAAAGGTGGCTTCCAAGAAGCTTGATCCCCGTTTGTTTGGCCTTGTGAAGTTGAGTCTATAATCAATCCTTGTGCTATGCGCTTCAAGCTTCCTTAAATCCTCCCAAGTTAAGCCTGTCTCCTCCTGCACCCCCGCCTCCCAGAATCACCGACGACCATCTAGCTTACATGGCCCGACGACTTCTGGATGTATGGCACCGTGGTGGGGGTACCAATATTTGGTGGACTGGGAGGGTTACAGTCCGGAGGAGCGGTTGTGGATCCCTCACGCGCAGATCCTGGACCCATCCACGTCCTCCACCTGTGTGTGTGTGTGTGTGTGTGTGTGTGTGTGTGTGTGTGTGTGTGTGTGTGTGTGTGTGTGTGTGTGTGTGTGTGTGTGTGTGTGTGTGTGTATTTGCGTGTGTGTGTGTGTGTGTGTGTGCGTTGGGGGCATGGCTACTCCCTGGCTCATCATCCACTTTGCTCACTTGCTCTGCCTCTCACACCTGCAATTCATCAAGTCATTGCCTGCCAGAATAAGAACCCCGGCTTTCCATCTACTCATCACCTGATCGTTGTTTGTACTGCTTCGTCAGCATCATTGTTGGCTTCTACAATTATTATTCTAAGGTTTCCCGTTTACCCGCGATTCACCCCACTCTCCCCTGTCCAGATCCTATCTCTGTTCCCTGAAACCCCCCCCCCCCCCCAGCCTGCCAACCTGCTACCTCCTGCCTACCTGTCTGTCCCCCTGTCCAGTTACCCTGTCCTCCTCGCTCTGATCATCTGATCATCCTGCATCTGGCCACATTTCCCCCTGTTTACCATCCTACCGTCGTGCTTGTCTAATGATCTGTATCCAGTAAACCCGGTCTACCTACCATCTACCTACATCTCCGTGTCTCTGCGTCTCTGCACTTGGGTCCTGGAAACACGACTGCAACAACCACTGCGTTTTTCCAGCACAGATTTCAAAGGTGCAGAAAAGACTAAGGTGGCTTTATTTCTTTATTTTTTACATTCCATGGCAATCCCTGCCAACCTCTCATTTGTAAACACACATGTGGCCTCCAAAGCTGATATGAGACTAAAATGTTGTGAAACGTTCACCAGCTAGAACATAGGAGAACAGATTCTCGTCTTTCTAACGAGAGTTCAGCCACAGCAGGATGAACGGATCAGTGGAGAGGTCATTTATGCTCGCCAACTCCGCTGTAATTGTGAGATATCCTGATGGTTAACAGTGGCCCTATCTTAAAAACAAAAGGAAAGAAGTAAGTCGTACCGCCACATCCTCGTTGAAATTCCCACAGCAAAACTTTTTCAGCCTCGACAGCATATACACGCTTTGAAGAGTGTGTTATGCCAGGGTAGTTTTAATAGGGATTTAGCAACCATTTAAGTCAGTGTTTGACATTTTCCGAAGTCGTCGGGTGCTATTCAGTATGGTACAGCAAAGCAGTTGCTGCCTGGAGTTTCTTTCTTTTTTTTTTTATGAGATCTCATTCGCGCACAGCCAAGCAGAACAGCACATCCATAGCTAATCTCATTGTCTGAAGGTTATTGATTACACAGGTCACATTTAGAGAGGGATGGGACAGACTGATTTATAGAGTCTGATGTAAAATTTAAGCAGTGAGCAGAAATAGACGAAGGAGATGAAAACCACGACATTTCGGCTATTAATGTTCTCAGAAACGTTAGCATGTTAAAAATAGAGAGGGTCATCTAGCAAGCCGAATAGAATATGAACCCCCGTCACACACACGCCATGCAAGAAGCTAGGCAATATATAACAATGCAACATATTGATAGATATTATGAGACGGATCCAAAAGTAGGGATGGAGAGTCAAATCCAAAAACCTCCATCATGTCATTTCAGCAAATCTATTCTAAAAATAAACAGTTGGAGTTGGAGTTGGCTCTAAACGCCACACTGTGGAGTTTGTAAGATGTCTATTTGTATTAAATGCCTATCTATAACAATAACAAGAACAATCTGTGATTGATTATTTTGGTCTGATCTAATTATCATATCAAAGTGATAAAAGATTCACAAATAAAATGTAACCTCTTTTTTGGGTGTGCGATTTTCATTTGGAATCCATTGATAAGCGATGACATCCATTCTGTCGCATGGAATCGGAGTTGGAATCGACTCCAAAAGAGATCTGGCATCGTCAATCCCTTATTACGACGCGGCAGCCATACAAGCAGGGAAAGCATATATTTGGCTACGGATTTCATTAGCCTAGGAGGAGCACCTCCTTGGGAGATCATCAGCTAAATTACCCCACTCCATAATTGGTGACTTGCACTTAAGTGGAACTCAGCAGCGGAGAGGGAGGGAGAGTGAGCGAGAGGTGGGGGGAGAGAGAGAGAGAGAGAGAGAGAGAAAGAGAGAGAGGCTGAGGGTGATAGAGAGAGAATGGAAGATTTAAAATTCCATTAGTGTCACGCGACAGCGCCGCGGTAGGTTCCGTTAGACGGGCTTCGTCTGATTGCTGTCCAAAACGGTCAAGGTAATTGATGAGGGAAAGCGGTGATGGATACGTGACGGCACCACCCCCCACCCCTCGGCGCAGACGAGTCTCTAATTACAGAGCGGCGTGTCGTCGCCACGGGGCCCCACAACGTCACCTTCCTTCCTGCGTGGTAATACACACACACACACATCTCAGCACTGAATTACTGCAGAATGACTGCAGGGTGATTTTTCTTCTTTTATGGCGCAAAGTCCTATTTTTTTTTTCATGCCCGCTTTTTTTCATCCGCTTGTCATCGTGGATTTGTATTCCCTTGTCTCCAAAACAATGAAGAGCCGTCCTGAATGGCCTTTTCTTTTTGTTTTGGGAGGAGGTATTTAGCTAACACTGCTATGGTTGTCACGATGATTGTGCCTCTCCAGACACTGTAATGCTAATAGCCAAGGTACAATACATTCACATTTACATTTACATTTCGGGAATTTGGCAGACGCTTTTCTCCAAAGCGACTTACAACAAGTACATTTGTTGGAAGAGACAGCAATATATACAGTAATTGTGGTACATAAAGATAAGAATAGAGGACGTTTCAAGCATTCACAATTGCAAGGTTAATAAATCATGTTTCATAATTGCTCGGTAGCCTGCATAATAGCTGGGATAAGAGCAGAAGTGCCATTCTGAGTGCATGGCACTTCTACCAACAACTAAGAACTTATACGCTAAACGATCCTAAGTGCTATTATTTAGTGCCCAGACGCCCAAGACGACAAGAAGGATGTGCACAGATGAGAGGGTCGAGGCTCTAGTGACACGGAGAGACTCAGTTACCACGAGCAGGGCCACCTCCGTGGAGTTTGCAGCCTTGAAGCCTGACTGGTAAGGGTCTAGCAGGTGGTTTTGAGAGAGAGAGGAAGATAGTTGGGTAGAGACAGCACGTTCCAGGGTTTTGGAGAGGAATGAAAGCCCCCTGAGGGAAACAGGTCTGTAGTTCCGGATGTCGGTGGTGTCAAGGGTGGGTTTCTTTAGGATACCTCAAGAATACCATCGACACTTGGACCCCCTTCAATTTGCATAGGGAAACACATACTTGAGAATGCTATTCGTAGATTACTGCTCAGCATTCAAAACTATTGTGCCTGCTAAGCTCAATCCCAAGCTCAGGAGCCAGGGGATTAACACTTCCCTTTGCAACTGGATCCTGGACTTCCTGACAGGCAGACCCCAGGTGGTGAGTCTCAGTCTGAGCACTGGAGCCCCTCAGGGCTGTGTACTCAGTACCTTCCTGCACACCCTGTACACGTATGAATGTGTAGCCACACGCGGCTCCAACACCATCCTTACATTCGCGGACGACACCACCATCCTGGGTCTCATTACCAAAAATGATGAGACCGCCTACAGAGAGGAGTTCAGGGACATGGTACAACATGGTGCCAGGGAAAACTCTCTCAACATCTGCAAGACTAAGGAGATGATTGTGGACATCAGGAAGCGACTGGGGGGGGGGGGGGGTCATGCCGCCATACACATCGATGGAGCTGAAGTGGAGAAAGTCTCCTGCTTCAAGTTCATCTGTGTCTTCACCTGCTCCAGGCAAGCAGACTCAAGTAAAGGTACTTTCTGAGGAGACTCAAGAAGTTTGGCATGTCTGCAAAAACTCTCACTAACTTTTACAGGTGCACCATTGAGAGCATCCTCTCTCGCTGCATTACTGCCTGGTTCAGCAGCTGCTCCGCTGCCAATCGCAAGGCCCTCCAGAGAGTGGTGAAGACAGCGGAGCGCATCATCGGCTGCCATCTCCCCGCTGTGCAAAGCATCTACCACACGCGATGCCTTAGGAAACACGGAAAATCATTGAGGAGTACATTCACCGAGGCTATGGACGTTTACCAGATGACTGCTGTCGTCTGGTAGACGTTACCGGAGCATCCAGGCACAGACTACCACACTCAAAATATCCCATCAGGCTTCTCAACCTGCAACACCAAACTCATTGAACATATTGATATGTAAATTTATAACATGTATATTTCTGCCATTCCTTGTCATATTTCTGCTACCACTGCCCCCACTTGTGCATCTGTGCATCGGCTATATTCCTACACTTTCTAGAACAGCTGGTGTGTTTTCTTTTTTATATTACATTAGTTATCTTTATTATGTATATTGTGTTATCTTTATTATGTATGTTGTAGCTATGTATGCCGTTCTCAATATATACATGTCTGTGTATATATGAGATATATGAGTATTGCCTCACATTCACCCATTCATACACCGACGTACATTCATACATGGTGTCAACCATGCAAGGTAACAGCAGGTGCCTTGCTCAGGGACACCTCGACACTTAGCTAGGCAGAGCCCAGGGATCGAACCAGCAACCTTCCAGTTGTCAGACAACCACGCTTACCTCCTGAGCTACTGCAGCCCTAGACGTATATGCAATGCATATACAGTATATGTTTTTTTGTGTACTTCCGATGCACTGTTGCCTGCCAGAGTTTCACCATGGATAGAAAACACTTTAACTTTCACACACACACACACACACATACACACACACACAGTACAATATACGGTAGCATTTCAATTATATTTTAAGACTTAGCAAAGGCTACATTGCTACCCTAATGACTTACAATCATGAAATTGGTCTTAGCTTACAATAGTAGGCTACCCCATTTACCAACTAGGCTTATTTAATCCTTGATTATTGGGAAAAGAAAGATTCTAGTTCACCAGCAAAAGGCCATGCAACCCTATAATGTAAACCTGATTTGCATTTACATTTACCGTAGTTGTCATGGTCCATCTCAGTGTGTATACATCTACTGATGCTTCTGGACACATCTTCAGTGATGTTCCTGGAATCCTCGGATGTTTGGGGTCTTTCAACATCATGCACCCTGATCAGACCCCAGCTTGTGTCCAGATGGCTCTTCTCTTCCTCTCTCCCTCGATGCCCAAATTTCTGAAGGCTCTGGCTAAAGAACAGGCTACGAATCCCCTACATCCAACTTCCACTGGGAGGCACCTCGCTCTCCATCCGGCCTTCTGGCAGTTACTGACCAGTCCTCCGTACTGGGAGAGCTTCCTTCCTGCCAGTCCCTTGCTGAGGTCAGGATGCCTGCAGATCTTTTTGGCAGTAATTGGCTGTTTCCCAGCTCTGCTTCCTTCCTCACTTTTGGATCACTTGAGTCCCTGTACTGTACCACTTAGCTTGCTCTTGTTAACTTGAATTCCTCTTCCAAGGATTTGAAGGGCAGTTGCAGTTTGTTGTGGTGTCCATAGAGTGCAATGCTGCTCAGGCTGATCATTTCATTCAGGACAAATTATTAATCATATCATCAGGACGAATCGGGACGAATGAAATGATTGGTTGGCCTACCTGCCAGTCTACCTGCCAATACCTTCCTGCCAATCCAAGTCATTGCACATGAGGCTAGGCAGGCAGACCTGTATAGCTAAAGCTAGTGAGCCAGCTGTAAAGAGAAAGTGTATTGCAGAGAAATCTAAACAGCACTGGTTTTTTCCAGAATCGCCTACCCTGCCTTTAAGTGGATAATAATTATTTTAAAACAGTCATTTCCATCTCACAGGTGGCAGGAGGACATCCATTGCCACATGTTTAACCCCTTGTTTCCGTTACTGTTGCCAAGATGGCTTAAATAACCTGACCTGTAACGTAACTGTAACGTATCCAGAAAAAATACCTATTTAGTAGGAAATTAGACGGCTCGGGAGCCAAATTATGAGAGTATGCAGAAATGTAAAGTAATCACAAACGGTTTCCAAATAAGAGATCTTAGCTTTTTAACGAAAAAAAGATTACGTCAGCATATGCATGTGTTGAAAAACCAAAGACAAATTGCAGTGCACAGTGCAGATATAGCCAGGAAAGCCCTGCTTTTCATCTAGGAATGTGTGTGTGTGTGTGTGTGTGTGTGTGTGTGTGTGTGTGTGTGTGTGTACAGTACTGTATGTGAGAGAGCAAGAGAGTGTGTGTGTGTGTGAGATACTGGCACAAAAACATACATCAGCAGCGAACTTGCTAAATAAAAGATAGGTGTGTGTCACTTAAAAAGGGGGAATGGTTGGCTGGTCACAAGCGGCTTCTGACTGGTGGCCTCGGTTTCAACCCAGTCAATATAAGTGACCCACTTTTGAGATCAAACTCGCAGCACCTGAAACCACTTTAGCGCCAATGAAATATTGACAGACATCGAAGAGAGCGAAGCGCACTGTGATATATTTCGTATGTATCTTATATATATATTTCACACCCTGGCAGAGTTGCCGAATGCTTATTTAAATAATTTGATAGTTTTCTTTTAACGGCTCAGACAAGTTGCGGACATTCTCACCGAGTTTTTGTCTGTCTTTCAGACTTTCAGGGATTTCAGTCGATCCGGAGGGCATGACGGACAAAAGAATCTGTCATGCTCAGGGTGTGTGGGGGAAATGAGCCCATGATACGAGGTCAGAGGTCACTTATTAATTCCTTATTCCCCGGGACACAAGAAAACTTTTACCTGTGTTGGCATGCATTGCTGTCATGTTCCTGAAGGAAACGCCCCATCTTGCATCTGGATGTGATATTTTGATTCATTATTTTATTTCATATATTTAATTCACACATAAAGCCCTCATCTCATGGCCAACGCCTGCCTGTTATGTCATAATAATAGTTTGTATTGTTATCAGAAATGTTAAGAAATATTATTTAGTAGATCGTTTGTCAAACAAGTTCTGTTTTTTTCAAGCACTGTGTATAACGTGTAATTATGAGGTGGACTAAAAACGCCCCATCATATTTTACCAACATATTCATCTCTTCTAACCAGCAAGAGACGGGGAGAAAAAAAAGTAAGAACTGATAAATGGGCTGCCCAAAGCATTCACATTGCCTAATTATCTCTCAATCCACCCTCCCAATGGGACGGTGGACTATTATAATTAGATTATAATTACTTATCAGCTCCATTCATCTCGCTAGTGTTAGACCTGCTAGCAGAGTCTCACATTTAAATCCGTCTTAAACTTTGCTCTCGGACAGAGCTTAAAGTACCACAGCCGTCGGGGTGATCGACCAGAAGACACGGAATGTTAGTATGGAGTTTGTTTGGAATTTTGTAGACAAAAAACAGTGAATAGTCAAAATGTGACCACGCTGTCATTTACATTTGTGGCAGCCGCGCTCACACTGCATGCATTCAGGAAGAATCGGCACAACGACGAATTAATTTTGACAAACTATTATCATATTATATCATATTATTATCATATTATACACTGTGTTTGTATGTCAAATTGTACTCTATGATGCAGCTGTGTACTACTGCCCAAGACAAATTTCCCTCTTTGGGACAATAAAGTTTATCTTATCTTATCTTATATTATATTATTTGGTAACCGATGTCGATGCAGAGGCTCACAAATCAGACGTTACTGTAGATTACTCTTCTCAAGTCTGTCTGCAGACGAGCTGAATTCTGGGCGTAACGAGCTGTTTCTCTATCATATTTGCTTGTTTCGATCAATCATGTTGCTGGAAGCGGGGATCCGTAAGCACAAAATTGGCTATTAACAGCCAGCACTCGTAAAGGGTACAAAATAAGCGTCTGTAAAGGTTTCAAATCATCACTGTGTTGACTGGCCACTGTAGAAATACACGTATTAAAATCATAGGTTTCTCTTTCAGTAGAATGCCAAAGAGAAAGTCGTAGCCAAACAGGAAGTAAGGCATAACTCCGCCCCTTTTAATTTTTGGTTTCGGGCACAGGCTCTGTGCCGTCTTCACCAAGACGTTCTGCTGTAGCATCGTGGGACAGATTAGTCCACACCTAAACCCCTTTGCATTACATCGAGGTGCTCTGACAAAAAACTCAAATGCTCAGCAACACAACAGCGAGATGATTGCTCGGTTCTCATTGATGACAATGATAAAATTGCCACACCCAGCAGTTAAAAAGCGCTTGGTGTGATCGGGCTTCAGACGTTCATTGACAACACAGCAATTTTCTTCTCGACAAGTACAGAAATATCACTTTAAGCCAAGGGGACCAGTGTTTATAGTAAAAGGAAGGGATAATCCCGGTACCTTCAAGGCAGATTGATAATTATAATGTTGTATGCCAAAATCTACTTTGGCAACAGCAGCAAATGTTCCCCTTGTAGTTTTCATTATGCAAAAATATTTAAAATTATGTAATTCACTCTCTAAAATCTCTAAAAATTAAAGCAAGAAAACAGTTATCTGCGCCAGGCACATGTTAATGTGTGTGTGTGTGTGTGTGTGTGTGTATGTGTGTGTGTGTCAATTGATAATGTATTGGTGTGGTGTGTTTGTGTGTGTCGTGGTTGTATGCTGTGTTGGTGAACTGCAACTAAGTGAAACATTGCCAACATAGAATCCCACACACACAACACACACACACAGACACACCACACACACACCACACCACACACCACAACTCAACACTTCCAATTAATAAAATGTATCAAGATGTACAAACAGCAAATAAATCAGTTTCTCCGCTTTAAAAGAAGAGCACAGGTTTTTACAAGCTTTCCACTTTTCGACAATTTGACAATTCGACAACACACACACACAGAGAGAGAGACAGG
Source organism: Coryphaenoides rupestris (assembly GCA_002895965.2). Taxonomy (NCBI): domain Eukaryota; kingdom Metazoa; phylum Chordata; class Actinopteri; order Gadiformes; family Macrouridae; genus Coryphaenoides; species Coryphaenoides rupestris. The sequence goes on from PIJE02000430.1 coordinate 262,779, forward strand.
AATTCCGTGGGTCCGCCTTGACTGAAAACGCGACTGATTTATCATGCTCAGATAAACGGTACGATAGCGTTTACATAATTGATCAGGTGAGCCGTGGGGCATGTCATTGGTAGTGACAGGTCTTCGCATGCGGAGGTTAGCAAGGTGACGCCGCGCATTTAGGAAAATAAATGGCTAAACAGCTGTTGATTCTGAGGCCGGTTTTTCCCTTTTTTGACCTGGGAAAAAAAAAGGTGTTCCCCCCGAACACAGGTGCGTTTATAACAGCCGAATCAGACTTGGTAAATCGCCACCTGTGTCCACAAGCTAAATTAATTCAGCTGATGGAGCGTTGGAAAGGAGAGATTTATGTTATTCTCCATTATTTTCATCTCCTCCTTTTTGCCCTGGATGACAGGGATTGAACGCCGTACTCTTTGGCATTGAGAGTGAGTAAGTGATCTGGGAACTAACTGTCCCAACGACACAGGTCTAGTTATGAAGGTGTTTGACTCCCAGCCAATGGTTTCTGGGTTCAAATCCCACGGCCCCGCATGTGGAGTGTGTGTGTGTGTGTGTGTGTGTTTGGTGGCTGGTTTTAAGCAGCCTCACCTGGCCCAGTTTAAGAGTCTGGGGTTGGGTGGGGCGGCACAGCTGTGGTGTGTTACCTAATCAAAGCATCATCAACACACCCTAAGCAGGGCGCTAGCATCTACCGTCTGTCTCTGTCCGCCATTTTGCCAAACTGTACAATAAGCCGGACTGTTCCACACCATCTTTCTGTGTCGTTGAGGTAAGAGGAGGCCCCAAAGAAGCCACATTTACACTGGACTTACATGGGGGTAGAGTTACAATTACACTAGGAACTTGGCTACATAGCACGCAGGCACTCTCACTGTACTGCACTGCACTGGTCACTTATCATTTATCATTTATACTTTATCATTACATGTTGCTGCTACTATCTGCTATTTACGAATTACTTCGAATGATCTTACATTTATGTGGCTTTTATCGCAGCAATGCTCCATCGTGTTATTGGATAAATAAAAGTACACAATACACAAGTCACCAAACTCTTATCTCAAACTCTTATACGAAATGAATCATGACATAAGCAGATAATAATTGGCGCTTGAAAGCGTGGCGATGCGGTGTGGATGCGACAGATAAGTATGCACACTATGGGAAGAAAGCACCAATAACATGAACACAAGTAACAATAATACAGGAACATAACAGAACTTTCCATCAAAACTAGCATTGCACACACACACACACACACACAGACACACACACACACACACAGACAAAGACACACACACACAGACAAAGACACACACACACACACAGACAAAGACACACACACACGCACACACACACACACAGACACACACACACTGGCGCACCCACACAGATATATTGACAGCGTTGATGATATTGAACTTATAATAGCTGTTCGCGGGAGAGCGACAAGAACACTTGACAGCTAATTAGTGTGGACAGCTGTCAGAGCGCTAATGCTACAGATTTGAGCGTCCTGATACCATATACGCTATATTTACGCTTTCATGGCCGCCTTTGTTCTCTCGGGGGGGATTATTAGGTTGCTAAGGACTGAGCGGCGGAGAGAGCGATCCACCGTAAGCGAGAACATCAGATTTCCCCTTCCCGCGGTGAATGTGACCACATTAATTATACATCTCGCTGTGCTAGTTACATTCCCTTTTTCCCCGGCATATTTTTAGAGTATGAATGGCTGATTCTCTCCTTTAATCAAGACGACAGGTGTCAGCGCGCTTCGCCGTGAAGCGAGACACCCGAAGCCTTCTTTAAGTTGTCAGCCTGAGGAGGAGGAGGAGGAGGCTGAGGTGTGAAGTGTGTGTGTGGTGTGTGTGTGTGCGTGTGACAGTGTGTTCACTCTGTGTGGGTGTGTGTATGTGTGTGTATGTGTGTGTGTGTGTGTGTGTGTGTGTGTGTGTGTGTGTGTGTGTGTGTGTGTGTGTGTGTGTGTGTGTGTGTGTGTGTGTGTGTGTGTGTGTGTGTGTGTGTGTGTGTGTGTGTGTGTTCACTCCGTGTGGGTGTGTGTATGTGTGTGTGTGTGTGTGTGTGTGTGTGTGTGTGTGTGGTGTGTGTGTGTGTGCGCCTGTGTGAGTGTGTGTGTGTGTGTGTGTGTGTGTGTGTGTGTGTTCACTCCGTGTGGGTGGTGTGTATGTGTGTGTGTAGGGGTTGCGGAGTGGTCGTGGGAGAGAGAGAGAGAGAGAGAGAGAGAGAGAGAGAGAGAGAGAGTCAGAGGTGAGGGCGTGGGGAGAGAGAGAGAGAGAGAGAGAGAGAGAGAGAGAGAGAGAGAGAGAGAGAGAGAGAGAGAAGAGAGAGAGAGAGAGAGAGAGAGAGAGAGAGAGAGAGAGAGTCAGAGGTGAGGGCATGGGGAGAGAGAGAGAGAGAGAGTCAGAGTTGAGGGCATGGGGAGAGAGAGAGAGAGAGAGAGAGAGAGAGAGAGAGAGAGAGAGAGAGAGAGAGAGAGAGAGAGTCAGAGTCGAGGGCATGGGGAGAGATAAGGCAGATATCAAATTATCAAAGTCTTCCGCCGCAGCACAGTGTAGAGAATCACCTTATCGGCCCGTGACTGACAGAGCTATACTGGTGATGATAGCGCGCGAAAAAGGTAAACACATTGGGTGGCGTCTGGAGGACATTAAGGGTGTCATGTTCCTCACCTCATGCCAAACCTATCATATCTGATGAGCGAGATGCATGTGGTTAAACAACTAATGGAGAAGGAGAGGGGGGAACACCGGAGAGCATCCGTACATATCGAGCTACTCGCTGCATTCCTGTCGCGGCGAAGTGCGGAGGACAAACGTTAGTTATTATTATTATTATTATTATTATTATTATGATGAAGGCCTTTTTGTGAATAGGTTAATTACACAGTCGTGGTGTTTAGACATTCTTTTTTTAATTCTAAAAATGGGAAACAAGAACAAAAATCAAGGAATTCTCAGCTCACTAGATTGTACTAGATCACTAATTGTCGTTGCCCATGTTTCTGTTGGTTTTAAATCTGGAAATCACACATTTAACTGAGATTACAGCAAGACAAACCCTGAAGAGCCTTAAGAGATTAAGACGCTTTCTCTGTTTTATACTTTTCCGTTGTCTTGCATTTAATTAGTTCTATTTAAAGTAAGTTAATTCAACGCAAGCACTGTATTCACCTAAAAGAGGAATACAATCATCGTATAGCTTAAAAGCACATTTTAAACTAAGTTTAGTGAAGAAAACGATGAAGTAATTGATATAATACTGATATCTGATATTTTATAAGTTACAGCAATTACAGTAAAGCTACAGTATATAATATAGGAAGCCATTGATAGACGGAGGTTCTGGAATAACCTTGGAGATACCCTGCAAACGCTGCATAGTGTCCCGGTTATTGGAGAAACGGCCAACCCCTAAGGCTTTTGATCTCTTTTCTCTTTTCCATCTCTAGTAGGACTGTGGGTAATAAAAAAACAACTACAATTTTCTTTGCTTTTTTTCTTTTTTTTTTTTTTAAAGGTGCACCCAAATCGAATCGACCCAAATTGAACCTGACTCCGGCTGAACTGAACCAAACAGAACCGAGACCGATACCAAAAAAAAACCAGCTAAATAAAATAACGACGGACGGAAGAGTAAAGAAACAAAACAAAAAGCATAACTTGAAAAGAATTTCCTCGCGTTTCCTTGAGAGACATCGGGCCGGTGACAACTTTCACCAGCCGATGAAATATGAATTGGATTGAGTTATGTGTGAAATGCAATCTTTTCATTTTGGACTCCGACCGTAGCTTTTTGCAATTTCTCACACAGTTTTATTCATCACCTCCAGACCAAGGTCATATCTCATCATCACAGAAGCTTACAATACAATACTCAGTGAGCGACACATATTTTCCGGTGTGTGTATATATATATATATATATAAATATATACTGTATATAGACGTATACAGGTGGTATAAGGCCATTCGGTCTGGTGGAGGAACGCGATCACATTTCAACTGTAAATTGTTTAGCACAGGGATTAAATTAGCGAGCCCAGAGGGTTTTTTCACCCCCCCCCCCCCCCCCCCCCAAGAAAAAGATGGATTCCTGGATGTCTCTCTCTCTTTGTCTCTCTCTCTCTCTCTCTCTCTCTCTCTCTCTCTCTCTGTCTTGTGTTGTGTGTGTTTTAGTGTCACCTTGGGCAGAGTTTGCCTCTAAATTGTGGTGCAAGCGTGATCAATACTCCTGAGTCGCGTCAAAACGAGGCAGGTGACATCCTCTGAAGGGGAGAGCTGCGAGATAATGGATCCAATACCAGCAGCATGTCAGGGAGATCTCTTCTCGTCACCACGTTCCGTCCCCCGCCCCCGTCCCCCGTCCCCGCACCGCCCCTGCAGGTATGATCACCATATCAACTTGTTCTTTCAATGTGAGCTTTGATTGATATTCAAATTCACCACTCTTTTTACGAACAACCCGAAAGCGCTCGCTTCCTTCACCTCCCCTTCTTAGCCCCCACCACCACCACCACCACCCTACCTACAGTACGACCGTGGCCGCGTCCGCGAGGTTGTTGCGCAGGAAGCTGAGCGATACTTTTTGGGACAGCTTTTTTTTTTTTTCCCCTTCTGAGATGCGTATCAATTCACGCGATGCCACAACGGCACCACAGCACCCACTTTTAACCCCCCCAGCACTCCCGCCTCCTCCCGCCCCCCCCCACCCCACCCACCTCCTCATCCCTCGTTAAAAAGAAAATGGAAGTGGAATAAATAACACTGGCGAAATAGATAGCCGGAATGACGACACAACACTTCAATATCTAGTACAGTTGTTTATGTCTCTCTCTCTCTCTCTCTCTCTGCCTCTCTCTCTCTGCCTCTCTCTCTCTCTCTCTCTCTCTCTCTCTCACTCTTCCCCCGTTTCTTTGGTCATCATCTTTCATCGTTTTTCCTTAACTAGCGATTTTCAACACCCTTCATTTGGATATCAATATATTATAAAATGTGTACACAACAGTGTGCAATAAAATATATTCAAAATTTGTGGAGAGGCAGGAGTTCTTCTTTCTTTTTCTTCCAACCCTCCCTCCCCCCCTCCCACTTCCCTCCCCATCTATGCCACCGCCCCCTTTCCCCCCCCCCCCCCCCCCCTCCCCCGCGGGCCATCAGGAAATGGGCATTCAATGCTTTCTAGATGACTTCCTGGACGAAATGAATCTTCTCGCTTGCAAAATGAGAACAATGAATAATGAAAGAGTGGACGGGGGAGTGTCTGACCCGGGCTGCCGCAGCCACCGCCGCACTGCCGCCACTCCTCCGCCGCCGCCGCTCCTCCTCCCCCGCCGCCGCCGCCGCTGCTCCCCCTCCTCCACCCTCCCCGGGTCACCTGACAAGAGCCGTGGCTGGGGGGAATGGAAGAAGGGCTTGTTGCTGGTGTTTCGCACCGAGGGGGGGGGCGAAGACAGCGAAAAGTCACGTGTAGCGGGACGGGAAACGAGCACATGTGAGCACAAGGACATCTGAACCACCACCTCCTCCACCCGAAAAAAAAAAAAACCTCCCCTCCAGGAATGATAACCAAGAGCGCTCCCCGCCGCACGGATCTGAATTCGCTGTCAGTCACTCCGAGTAGAAAGCGCTTCCACGGCAGAAATATCGACGACAAGTTGATGCATTTAATCTCCGACGCCAAATATGAACCCATCCGAGGTAGCCGCACAAAGCGTCTGAAAAAGTAAAGTGTGGATTTATTTTCGGATTATTCAAAGGCAATTCCAAAGTAACGCCACGCCAACCACACACACCACACACACACACACACACTCAGTGTATATACTGTTTCTGTATCTATGTATATGTATGTGTTTTAACATCATCGGGACAAACTGTACACATGAGAGAAGAGGAGATCGTCCCCGAGAGGAAACACAGCTCACAAAAACGTCTGGGCCCACAAGTGCTGCCCACAGACCTGTTGTTCTTCAGGTAAATAAATTATTTCATTCGGGATCCTGAACCAACAAAGATCGGCAACATACTGCGTGTTTCTGAAAATGTGAACATGAGCTAATATGACCCTTTCACGTTCACCTTCCACGCGTTCACCGGACGGCACTAAAAGACCGCGTGGACCGCTGCCATTCAGTGGACCTGTGCTGCCCTGCCGCCCTGCCGGAGCCCACGCTCGTTTAGACTCGACAAGGTGTGCTCGCCGTGGTGGGGGGTCTGCCTTAGCGGTTGCCAACAGCAACCATTTCAACATTTCAACACTGTCAAACACACTGTCAAACACACTGCCGTTCATAACCTTCAGCGCTTTGAGATGCTTGTGCTCAAAGCCAACTGTCAAAGCCCAGTCTGCTGGCCCCTGAACCAAACAACAGCTTTTTTTGCCGAATTTTCCGAATCACTATCCTCCACTTTCCTCAATCATGATAGATGTGTTAGCGTAGGTGATGCAAATATCCACATCGATGATCCATCTCACCATTGTGCCAGAATGAATTCCTAAACATCGCTAATTCTTTCAATGTTTCAGCATGTCTCTGGTTTGAGGGGTTGGCCTCATAACTGAGGCCACACCCCTTTGACCTCCGCTTTACTCCAGACTGTAAACTCCTCTCATTGTAAGACCTTCTCTCTGATCTTACGGTGTGTTCTATTTGACTCACGCATTCAGGCATTTTCCCCAACTCAGTTTCTATTGTTCCTGCTTTTTTAATAACGCTCTCTGAAGTTCTCATCTATCTTTCTGTTGATTTATAAAAAAAAAAAGTCAACCCTATGACATTATTGATCGAGTAACCAGTGTTCCTTGGCGATAGGTGCCCCTGCACATATTACGACCGGGTTAGCAGTCGCAGCAACCAAATCATCTGTGTGGCTAAACGATGCTTCCCGTATCCTGAAGCAAGGGAGGGCAAAACTGAAATATGTACTTTGTTTCGCGCATGAAATAACTTCTGACTTCGCTCAGTCAGGAAATCAAAGACGCAAGAAGGAACAGCTTACTTCTCAGACTTAATTACCGCTAATAAACACAACGGCGGAGCTCTATTTGGCACCAAGCAACGAGCGTGTACAACCTGCTCCCGCCACGATCTCTGCCACCTCAGATGAAGATCGTGAAATGAATCTATCTTCTTTGTGTCAACATAATCAGATCCAACGTCGTGTGCCGTTGTACTCCTTGTCGAATTAATCATGTTTTAAATGCACTAACCCAGTTTGGCCCCCATTACCGTGCACAATCTCGTCGAGACAATTTCACATTTTGCGCCTCTCATCCTGCCTTACTTCATATTTGACCCTCCAAATTATTTAAAGAGGCACCTGTCATTGTCCCTCTTGTACTCACCGAGCCACTCTCCACAACTATTTAGCTGCTAGAAAGGACGGGATGTCACTCTACTCTCTGAACTGAACTTGTTCTTCTTCTTCTTATTATTATTATATTATTATCATACTGGAAGTACTTCGAATGGCGTTCTTCGGGGTGTTGGCCCACCCCAGACGTCTTGGCGTTATAATTGACCCTCGTTAGAAATGTGAAACACCATGTCAACACACTGGTTCAGTCCCAACAAAAAAATCTGACCATTATTAGCGGCCACTGACTTTGAATCTATTATCCATGGCTTCCGTTTTTTCCTGTCTCGATGACTGCAGTGCCCTCTTCACTTGCCTCGTGTCCAGCTGCCCTGGCACGTCTTCAGCTGGTACAAAAAAGCTATTAGCTACGACTGGCCATTAGAGCTCACATCGCTGCTATTTTAGCCTCACTGCATCGGCTGCCAGTAAAGTTCAGGAACGATTGTAATATTATTTTAATTACTTTTAAGGCATCGTGTGGCTGAGCTCCCGCCAACATTTCTGAGCTGCAAAGCCGTTATACCACCGTGGGGTCACTTAGCTCATCCAACCATAACCCGCTGGCGAAACCATGACCAAAGTAAAAAAAACGACGGTGGCAGTGCTTTTATTGTTCTGGCGTCCCAGATGCTCTGGAACAATCCCCCCCCTTCCCATCTGATCTGTCGATTGCTTCAAAAAAATTCAACCCCCACTTGGGGGTTTAAAGAAAGGATGGCCTTTCTTTTTAATATGGGGCAGGAGCTTAGGAGGTAGAGCGATTGTCTGGCAAATGGATGGTTGCCGGTTCGATCTCCGGCTCCCTGGCCTAGAGGGGTCCCCTGAGCGAGACACCTAAACCCCAACTGCTCCCGGCAAAGTTGGCTGTTTGGCCTTTGTATGGTTGACCCTGCCGTCGATGTATGAATGTGTGCATGAATGGGTGGAATGTGAAACAGTCATGTCATCACTTGAGATAAAGTCGATTAATTGGATCCATTACCATTTAATTTCATGGTGTGCTTTGGGCAGTGACTGGTTATGACTGGTAATGCTTTCTGTATTCGGATGTGCGTTGTGTTTGCATGTAAGCTTTGAATGTATTTTCTTTGGATGTGCTTTGTGTCTGTGTTTGTATGTGTTGTTGTGTCCTTTCTCTGTATCTTTGCTGTATCTTAACCTCTGTTTAAAAAAAGTGGCCTTTTGCTTCGTTATCTCATCTCATCTCATGTAGGCCTAGTAGTACCTCCTTTCCTGGGGATAAGCCATTGCTGACACCTGGAAACAATGTTAATCCCACAACGAGAAACGACCTCACGGAAGGCCCAGAAGAACGCCGGGGCTTCTGTGGGACTGTGTGTTCTCAGGATTGTGTTTCCGTTCGCATTTTTATAAGAGTCGGCCATGTTGTTATTTGGTGGTCGGTCTGCATGTCTGTGTGTGCGTGTGTGTGTGTGTGTGTGAGTAATTGAAAAAAGGAAGCTCTTTCGTATGCCCCCGCTGGACCGTGTTCTCCCGGCCGTAAGGCGTCTGTGTTTTCCAGTCCAGTTCTAACCTCGTTCTAACCTAACCTCTATCACAGCAACAATCTTCGACCCGATACCCTAATCTTTGTGCTTGTACTCAATGAGTCTTTTTGGTTCAAACGTTCTGTTCTCTAATCACATAACGATCCGGTGGGTGGCTGAGAAACGTCTACGCTGTGGACTGCATTGAAACTCACATGTCGCCAACTCAATGTGCCATTCACAAACCCGTGAATGGAAGCCCGTGATCAAACATTGCTTTACCCGTTGGAATGACCGGTCTGCAGTGGATAAACGTTTTCTTTGTACTTTGTACTTTCTATCACGGCCCCCCCCCCCCGCCCCGACCCAGTTGACATGTTCAATGTTCATTTGTGCATATTGACCCCGTAAGCAGAGGTGCCTATCTGAGACGCGGCTGCATCGATCGCAGTGTTTTGGGTCAGTGGGCGCCGTTTGGGTTCCATTGATCTCGTTGTAGAACCACGGGGACGGTGGGGGGACGGGGGGGGGATGAGACACGCGCTCGCACATCGTCTCACAATGAATCAAACGCTCTTTAAGGGTCACCGATGGACCACAACAGCCTACAGCAGGGAGGGCTGGCCGACACGCAGGAGCCGGGGGCAATTAGGCCGAGGGTTTTTTTTTTTTTTGCTGTTGTCGTCGTCGCGATAATCACCTGCAGCCCCGACGAAACACAACGCGACGGTTTTACCATTGGGTTAGTCCGTTCCGATTCGCCTCCGTCGTCATTTTTTTTTCCCGTCGTCGGTTCTCAAAAAAAACGGCGGCGGAGGCGGTATAATGAGATGATGGATGGGAAAGCGGGAGAGTTGTGACAGAACACTGAGGTGGACACAGCTGGCTGCCCGTCACGATGCTGATGGCTGAATGATGTATGAGGATCATCGCTCACAACAAAGCCAGAATGTGCTAACCTCCACCTCCCCGTCACCCAGATGTACGCTTGTCCCCTGTCCCGCCTCCTCTCTCTCCTCCCTCATTATCCGAGGGATCGAAGCATATCGAGAGAACACGCCCCGTGTCTTCACCTTCTTCCAACCAACACGTCAATCCTCCGTCTCGTTGGGCGTTGGCGAACGTTGGGAATTGCCTTCGAATAATCAGGCGATAAATCCACACTTTACTGTTCCAACGCTGTACATGAAAACGTCGGTCGGGTTCATATGTGGCGTGGAGGTTAAATGCATCAGCTTGATATTTCTCCCGACGCGGCGCTTTTGATTCAGAGTCAGTCTCACAGTGTGTGCAGCGGGGAGAGCTCTCGGTTCTCATTTCTGGAGACCTGGGTTCAAGTGCTGCTAATCGCGTTCCCATGCAAACCTAATATAATTTGGGAACGTAGCGACGCCATGTGAGCTGTAATGTCAATTCCACCGTCGGCGTGGCGGAGAGCTGTCGTCAAAGATGATCATGATTTCTGGAGACCTGGGTTCAATTCCCTCCGATATATTGACCGAATGCAGTGTTTTGAAACGTAATGATGTCATGTGAGTTGTAATGATAACGATAACCTCGGACTTGAGCACAGTCAGCGTCTCAGTGACAAAGCTGGGACAGCCAAGTATAATCCTGCCTAGGGTAGGTCTCCATGGAAACCTATGGTCATTTTGGAGACTAAATAACGCCATGTGAATTTGAATGTCAATTATAAAAACTCTAACATGGTCATAGCCATCGTCTTGGTGGTGAGGCGGAGCAAGCTTTTGGCTATCGTCCTTGAAACTTGTCAAGGACAGGACTTGAAACCAGGATTCAAGTCCTGCCGATGGGGCACTACACAGAATGATGATGTTATGTGCCCACCAGAGCTCTCAGGACACCAGGGACCGGCCTGCTCACTGTTCCCAGGGTTTAAACCAAGCACAGCGAAGCAGCTTTTAGTTTTTATGCACCACAGTTCTGGAACAAAGTTCCACAACATGCAAGGTCTACAATGTCTACTGATGTTCACTGCAGCTTTTTATTAAATATGTATATCTGCATCTTACTTTTATTATTTATATTCTATTTTACGTTTTACATTACATTTACAGCACTATGAATGGCCTTGTGTTTGAATGGTGCTATATAAACACACTTGCCTTGCCTTATGATCTTGTTGTGATTTTGTAAATGTAACATCATGATAAATTAATAATGATAAATGTCAGTTATAAACTCTAACCACATTGAAGCCTGTGTCTCTTTGGTGCAGTGGAGTGGTTACCAGAGCTATCCCTAAACTTCACTGTATAGGTGGGTAAATGGATGGGATGATTTAACTCACCACACCCCCATTCACCTCATCCACCCACGCCTGTTCACCCATCCACTCACTCACCAACAGCGCCAATGAGGCGGTGGCTATAATTTGGTCAGAGTTTATCATTTCAATTACAATGAACATGACATTGTTTCCAAAGGTTCAGTGAGTGTTGGGTGTTGCAGGACTTGAACCCGGGTCTGCAGTGTTGATGAACAGCAGCTCTCTCTCTCCCTCTATTGGACCAAGAGACACTTGTTATTATTTGGTTGGAGGTTGTAATAGACATTACAATTCACATGACATCGTCACCTTTCTACAATGTAATTTCCATGGGAGAAAGTCCTCGGTGGAAATTGAACCCATGTCTCCAGAACTGATAACCGACAGCTCTCTCAACCGCTCCACGAAGACATCAGCTCTTACCTGGTTGGAGGTTTGAATTGACATCGGCAGGACATGAACCTCCAGAGCCGATCACCAACAGCTCTCTCGACTGCACCAATGAAACACTAGTTGTGATCTGGTTGTTAGATTTTATTATTGACATGAGAATTCACATGACACTGTTCCCAACATGTTATTTGGTTTCTTAGTGATACTTGAACTGAAATGTGTGGTCTCCAGCTGATAACCAAACCAACAGTGCTATTGGCTGTGCCACAAGACACCAGCTATTATCTAGTCTTTGGTTATAATTTCATTTTTTGCCAAACTTCACCCATTTTCTCTCAAAGCTTTAAAACACAAAACACAAATTCCAACTAATTTGCCCCTGTTGTCTTCTGGCAAAATAAAACAATGCTTTCAGATCATAACCACAGCTAGTCAATATATAAAACACAACGGAGCATTCATTAGACTGCTTAACACAATTTAGAACACAGTGCCCAGGGCATGTAGTTACGAAATGTCATTTTCTGTATGAATTTGCAAAAAATATATAGTAATCACAACTTACTCATCATATCAGACTGTATAAAGTAATACAGTATTGAATGTCTGTATAGTCAGCACTTGCATACAAATACAGTAAGCCCAAAGAAAAAAGAAAACTCTAAATGAAAAGCGCATTACAGTTCATAAAAAGGTTGTATGCAACTACAAATCAAATCAAAGTCAATGAGACATTAATTCTGCCTCAGAATCCCAGCTTTGTGCTGAGTCCGACCAGAGGACTTGGTCCCCATCACATGTAACCTTGTCCCTGCCAGGAAACGGGGAGGAATCCTCTGGTGTGCCGGATCCATCCGTGATAACACTCAACACCTATGTCACCACAGGCCAATCCCCACTGCCCGTAAGAGATTTTCTCTTGTGTATTGATTTCCGTCATAGAGCTTCCCGCCGCCACACAGAGAGCCTCTCGCTGTTGGGAGAACAAAAGCGGTTCTTCCACTCTCATGTGATAGTTCTACAAATGCATACATACAGTACAAATAGCAATGGAAATTGTTCCGGGCTGAAATGTTGTAACTGAATTGTCCCGCTTCCCCTCATTGTCATTCCATGAACAAGACGGTTTCTAATGTTGCCCGAGTTTCATGTCGTTACATAACAAGCGTGAACGATTTTGAGTCGTCGTCGTGCGTAAACCACGACGACCGCGCTTTAGATTTCTGCGAAAAAGATTCCGGATGAGATTTGCAAATGATGTCTGACTACGCGAACAAACGTGTGATTGAGTCGACAAATTGGGACGAGGCCACTGAGCCACTTTGTTCAGAGAAAGGAGTTCAGCGTTTTAGCAACTGCAACAAACTGTAAGAGCAACTGTAGCCCCCCACGGCGCGGCGGTTGCTAGTTTATTTTCGCACGGCGGGGTCGCAGGTTGCTGTGGTACACGATCCGCCTTGATGAGGTCTCGCCATCTGTTACACCGGTCGCCTGTTCTGGATGCATATACTGGCAGCGGTGTGTGTGTGTGTGTGTGTGTGAGCCCAAAAGATGCATAGATTACACACACGCACACACACACACACACACACACACACTCACACAAACCCACTCACCGGCAGCACACGGTCTTATGGTTCATGTGTAAGGGAAGAGAAAAGCATCAGTAATGGAAGGAGCAGGACACACATGCACACACACATACACACACACACACACACACACACACACACACACACACACATACACACTGCATTACTGTCACTCAATGTACCTGTTCATTGCAAATGGTGAAATAAAAAGATTTCGACAACATCAAAAAATGAAACATGAAACATTTTGGGGGGGAAAATCGATCGGAAAAATCCCCCATGGTGCATTGCGTCACACTCAGACCTTGCCCGCACGTATATTATGGGTATTTCTAAAAAATATATGATTAAAATCTTAGTAATTTCTCTGCGTCTTAGACTCCACACCAACTGTCCACACCAACACATCATCTCAGATCACTGAAAACAACCTCTGGTCCATCTTGATCCGTATATTTGTGTGGACCAGTAAGACGGAGGTTCCCCATCGATGATGTGATGACATCATGGACATACTGTATGGTCATTGTTGTTCCACCACACATTGAACCTGCACCAGAAACCTACAAAGAACGGTGTACTAGCCGTGTGTTTATGCGTGGCTTGTACTGTTAAATGATAGCCAAATATTCTGTTGGGGGGGGGGGGGGCGGTGTGTTTGCAGAAATACCCATCTACGTGCGAACGAGGGCCTCAGCTACTCGACTGAACCGTTGAGGAAAGCAGTATTGACTGAATACGGTCTCTTTATCGTGTCTATTGATCGTGTTTTACATGAGCAACGCTGTGGATTGCAGCCACAGGTCTATCGTCTCACTGTTCAGAGGGAGAAAATAAATGTGCTGCTTCAGGTAATGAAATATGAGGATCCACTGAATTGGAAGAAAAAAAAATAAATGCTTTGGAAAAATATCGCTCGACAAAGCTAAATTGACATGGGCCTCTCCGGAGGGGGGGGAGAAAAAAAATCATTATTTATGGGGAAGTAAGGTGGTAGAGATGACATCTCGGATACTTCTCTGCATTTTTCATGCAACGAGACACCGCATGTGGCTCGGCGGCGACTCCGAGGACAGCGGGGAGAGGAGGGGACAAAGAGAAAAGTGCTTCTGGCAATATGCTTAAAGAAAACACGATCAATAACCAATCTAAGGAGCAGAGAGGGTCAGGTTCGGCATGGTGAGGTTATCATATAACCTCGACCGTGTAATAAAAGACCTGGCGCGCCTTGAAGATAGCCTCTCCAGCAGCCACCGTACGGACATGCTGGGACACAAGACACTGTTGTGTTGTGTTGTGTTGTGTTGTCTTATTGGTTTTTTTATGTTCCTTACATTGGAGCAAGTCCAGGCGGTGTACAACTCGAGTTCTTCTGTACTTATTGGAATGGAAAGAGACAGCGAGACAAGTAACATGATGTGTCAATACACGCATACTTTTTTTTACAAATAATATCATTGAAATCTGTTGCATTTTTTTATTTTTTCGGACTCTCTTTTTTATTTATGCGCACATATTTCCCGCCGATGGCTAACAATGCCACGCAGCAATTGCGATTGAAGGGGAACCGTCGCAGCTATTTTCTAAAATAATACTGATTCATACATGCCGACTGCAACGTGTTCACAACATGCGGACGAAGCCAAAGGCCGATTGAAACTGGGCTCTGACTTTTTCAAGCGCCTCCCCATCCAAGCATCGCACAAAACATCAGCCACGCTTACTTCACATTACATACAATGATGCATTACCAATCTCTCCAGACTGCGGTTTATTATTAGCGACTTGCAGTTTACACTGGAGCAAAAGTGGCCCAAATCAGATGTTTTTTCTTTCTGTGACTTTTACATCGCTCTAGATCAACATTTGTCTCAATTCTGCTCTAGAGTTGACATAAATAAATTCAAGATTCAAGATTCCTTTCTTGCCATATGTAACTGCATTGTAAGTATAATGGAACGCACTCCCCATTCACACAGTGTTCTTCTAAACATTAATCTAAAACGAATCTAAACAATTAGTAAGATGCACCTAATAAGTACAGTAAAAAGTATTCTTCTAAACAGTATTCTTATAAACATAAATTCTAAAACAACTCTCAACAATTAGTAAGATAGTACCCTAAGTACCTAAAAGTAAAAAGTGACAATTAAGAGTATACTCTGGCTGGTGGTGCAAAGTAAAACTGTCCATGTGCAGTACAGTAATATTCTTATACGAGCATAAAAATAGTAATTAGTGACTAGTAGATGGTAGCTGTGATGGTAAAGTGTAATGATAAATAATAAGTGACCAGCGCAGTACAGTACAGTGAGAGTGCCTGCATGCTATGTAGCTGAGTTCCTCGTGTAATTGTAAGTCTACCCTCTGGAAGTCTATTGTAATTGTAAGTCCGAAAATAGTCTGATAATAGTCCAATAATCCAATAATTGTCCAATAATCCAATAATTGTCCAATAATCCAATAATGTAAATCTAGTGTCATTGTAAGTCGAATAATAGTCCAACAGTCCAACAGTCCAACAGTCCAAAAAGTCTACTAATTGAGCAATTCACACTTCAGTCGGTGCACTGCCTGCAGGGTAGAAACTGTTCTTGGTTCAAATGCTGCAGAACCGGTGGAACCAGACAGCAGGTGGGAGAACAGTTGGTGTCCAGGGCCAGGGCCAGCTCTCGTCACGTTGGGGCCCTCGGCAAGATAAGGATTTGGTGGCCCCCCTAAAAAAAAAATCAGTCACCACAATGGTTCCAAGACAAAAATATAGACTTTTATTTTACAGATAACAATAACTTCCCAAACGAACAAATCACGTATCAAAGAATGAAAGAATGACAATAAATAATTACATGAATAAATTATAAACAAAAGCTGCACGACACAATGGTATGTCAATGTTTCCAAGACAAAGATATATACTTTTATTTTACAGATAACAATACCTAATCAAACAAACAAATCACATTTCAAAGAATAAAAGAATGGCTCTAAATAATTAAATGAATGAATTATAAACCGAAGCTGCACGACACAACGGTAAGAAAAATAGCTTCAAACAAGACTTTCTGCAGTTTTTTGGTCTACACTCAAATAAATA
Source organism: Coryphaenoides rupestris (assembly GCA_002895965.2). Classification (NCBI taxonomy): domain Eukaryota; kingdom Metazoa; phylum Chordata; class Actinopteri; order Gadiformes; family Macrouridae; genus Coryphaenoides; species Coryphaenoides rupestris. The sequence continues at coordinate 279,019 of PIJE02000430.1, forward strand.
TTCCAGTTGATGGGGTGTCTGCAGGCTGTAGAGTAATGACAGTGTATGTTGTGCTTGTTCCTTCACCTGCAGGCACTTCAAACATACATACAAATACAGTTATTAATCCTTTAGCATATACAGTACGTACGCACAATGATTCATGTATTTCAACACATCAGGCAAGAAACACATCTAAAGCATATGTTATGGTTTACCAGTACTCCTCAATTAAATTCCCATCAATTAAATTGTTGATGGGATACGTGATTGGAGCTTTCACGTGTCCTGTAGACAACTTGAATTGTGCCGTCTATTATTGACTGCATGTACCGTATGTGTCTGGATTTGACCACATTGACATTTGTAACGTAAGGGCAGCAGTAACATACAATTAACAGAACTCACTCCGGCAGGCTGTGTGTCACTGGCGGTAAGCCGGAGTGCTGGACGTGGTGGTGCTTGATGGTGCTTGACCAGCAGGCTGTGTGTCTGGCGGTAAGCCGGAGTGCTGGACGTGGTGGTGCTTTGATGGTGCTTGACCAGGCGTGGTCACTGCAGGTAGCTGAAATGCTTGACCTGGCGCTCGACGTTGCTTGACCTGCAGCTGTATTCAAAGATACAATGCAACCATATATGTTATACCACTGCATCAAATCCTTTCTAATATCTGCATTTAATTTGTAATAAGTATTATCAATTACACATACCACAACTAATTGGCTGAACTTACATGCTTCAGAAAGTGGAAGGTCATGTGTCCCATCTCCAGCAGCTCGGGGCTTATGCAAATACAATATGTCCTTAGTGCATTTGGACCATTATAGAATCGATATTAGCTCATTACAAGCAGAAACATGTAACTGTTGAGTAGGACAGTAGTAGTACTGTTAGCCACTGACAGATCAATGCTAAAATTCATCAGCCACTTCATTGTAAATCATTAGCTGTATTGCTCATTAGCTAGCTACTACAAATGAAAACTTCTGCACACAAAATGGCATTTTAATGTTAATATACTGTGATATAAGATTGCATACCTTTATTTGTGGCATTCTTTTCCTCCAACTCTCTTCTCCGTCCTCACCCTTGCTTACCTGAAGGCTTGGACCTTTTCATTGTGAAGCTAATTTCCGTGAAGCTGANTCCAATTGATCAGTTTACATCCCGGGTTTGGGCTGAGTTATACGTAATTACGCACCAAGCAGTACCCACCATCCCCCAATCTCTCACACAAGTACAGTGCAGGACAGATGAAAAGAGCAGTGTTTTTCAATCATGTTGTCAACCTGTGGTTGGGGCACAGTATATACAGTATATATTATCGATGAAAAAAAGAAAAAAACAATACAATTATGCTTGTGGAATATGTCGATACACCAGCACGAGTTAGGTACAGTAATTTTGTGTGTTTTTTGTGAGCCTTCTTGAGCATGACCCCTGTGTTGTGGGTCCACGCTAGGTTGTCAGAGATTTGTAGTCCAAGGAAACGGAAGCAACTGTCGATTTTCACCAGTGTCCCATCGTAGCTGATGGGGGAGCGGGGCCCTGAAGTCCACGATGAGCTCCTTGGTCTTGCTGACATTCAGTGCAAGGCTGTTGTCCTTGCACAATCGCTGGGCAATCTTGTCTCTGGACTCTGTTTCATCGACGTTACTGATCGTCGAGTCACCCCCCTTGGGCTCACCACCTGCAGGGAGAGTCATTGTGGTCGGGTGCGCTGTATACCGGGCGGGAAGCAAAAGCGGGGTCCTGGGCGTGCGGATCCCCGACATTGGCGACTGGTTCTAGGGACGTGGAACGTCACCTCACTGGCGGGGAAGAGCCGGAGCTGGTGCGGGAGGTGGAGCGGTACCAACTAGATATGGTTGGGCTCACCTCCACGCACAGCACCGGTTCTGGAACCAAACTCCTGGAGAGGGGCTGGACCCTCTCCTTTTCCGGAGTTGGCCAGGGTGTGAGGCACCAGGCGGGTGTGGGGATACTCACAAGTCCCCGGCTGAGCGCCACTGTGTTAGAGTTCTCTCCGGTGAACGAGAGGGTCGCCTCCATGCGACTGCAAGTCGCTGGGGGGAAGGCTCTGACTGTTGTAGTGTAGTGAGGGTGAACTGGGAATATCTGGTGGAAGCCCCTGTCCATAAGGTCTTTAACTCCCACCTCCGGAAGAACTTCTCGTGAATCCTGGGGGATGTTGGGGACATGGAACCTGAGTGGGCCATGTTCAGAGCCTCCATTGTAGAGGCTGCAGCTCGGAGCTATAGTCAAAAGGCTGTCGGTGCCTGTCGTGGCGGCAACCCAAGAACCCGTTGGTGGACACCAGCGGTGAAGGAAGCCGTCAGGGTGAAGAAGTTTGGCCCAGGGGTCTCCTGAAACAGCAGATGTGAGCCAAGCAGGGCTTGGCTCAGGCTGTGCTCAGTCGGGGAGGAGAACTGCTGACCCAGACTGAGGATATTGTCAGGCAGAAAGTACACTTTGAGGAGCTCCTGAACCCGACCAGTAAGTCCTCTGTGGAAGAGGCAGAGTCTGAAGACTCGGTGGAGGCCTCACCCATATCCTTGGTAGAGGTCACTGAAGTAGTCAAAAAGATCTTCAGTGGCAAGGCGCCAGGTGTGGATGAGATTCGCCCTGAGATGCTAAAGGCTCTGGACATTGATGCCTAGTCAATGTCGCGTGGAGATCGGGGACAGTATCTGTGGAATGGCAGACCGGGGTGGTGGTCTCCATTTTTTAAAAAGGGGACCGGAGTGTGCGCTCCAATTATCGGGGTAACACACTGCTCAGCCTCCCCGGGAAAGTTTATTCCAGGGTGCTGGAAAGGGGCTCCGGCCGATTGTCGAATCTCAGCTTCAGGAGGAACAATGCAGATTCCGTCCTGGCCGTGGAACAGTGGACCAGCTCTTTACCCTTGCAGGGTTGTTGGGGGGGCCATGGGAATTTGCCCATCCAGTATACATGTGCTTTGTGGACTTGGAGAAGGCTTATGACCGTGTCCCCCGGGGAATCATGTGGGGGGTACTATGGGAGTATGGGGTACCGGGGCCGTTGGTACGTGCCATTCGGTCCTTGTACGAACAAAGTGTGAGCTGCGTCCGTATTCTCGGCACAAAGTTAAGCACGTTCTCAGTGGGTGTTGGACTCCGCCAAGGTTGTCCCTTGTCACCGATTCTGTTCGTGATCTTCATGGACAGAATCTCAAGGCGCAGCCGAGGTGAGGAGAGTGTCCGGTTTGGGGACCTCAGAATTGCATCTCTGCTCTGGAGGGCGTTGCACTGGATACACCGGATTCGGAGGGTGACCACAGGCAGTGCACCTACTGAACTGCTCATCGCTCAATTAGTGGACTTTTTGGGCTATTGTACTATTGGACTGTTATCAGATTTGTTGGTCTCTTGGACCATTGGACTGATGGACTATTATTGGATTTACAATTACACAAGATTTACACTCTTGGATTATCAGACTATTTCTGGATTATTGGATTTACACTATTGGATTATATTATACTATCCAATATCCAATAATTATACTATTATTGGATTTTTCAACTATTGTATCATTGGACTATTATTAGACTTTACTAGAATTACACTAGACTTACAGGGGTAGATGAAAGCAAGCACCGAACTGCTAACTGCAGGGAGAACAAAGGAGGGACCGGTTTCCTCCGACCCCAACAGCATGACGCTGCACACACAGCAAGGACTATTTTCAACTACGGAACCAACTTTTCCCAGCCTGGCTCATCACAATCGACGGAGCCGCAAGCTAAAAAAAGCAGTCTGGTAACTAGTTGGGCATAGAATTAACAGCAACAGCATGGCTAAGCACAGCACCGCTTAACCTTTGTAAATGTATATGTATTGATTTGGTTTAATATTGTTCAATGAGTGTCATTACTGTGATGTACTTTTCATAGTTGGGTTCTTTGGTATCCATATCGCTAAGTTGATGCTAGTTGACTTCTTTGTCTTGCATGCAAACTAACATTCTCTCTTCTAACCTGGCACCATTATCCTACCTACATCACACACACACACACACACACGTGTTTTATTGTTATTATATTTTATGATGTTTGAATAAATCACTGTGGATATACATGCTGGTATGTTTAATGTGCACAAGAGTGAATGCTGCCAACCTCTCACCAACTCTGAATCCTTCAACCTTTACTCGCTATTGATATGGAAATCATTATTATAGTTTAATATAATTTAATAGTTTAATATAGTTTATGAGACTTAATCCACTGTCCGGTTATTGGTCCCTGATCTCAGGGTGGTGCCCGTTATTATTCATTCAGATTCATATTTTCATAATTGTACAAATTCATAACTTTCTTTGATAATTGTTCATTATAAGCAAATAACCGACCATAGGACCTTTAAATGATGATTGGTCGAGCATTGTGCTACAAAAGTTCATCCCCTCGCCGAAGCACATATTATCACTGTAACTGTAATTGTAGAATTTGCCCTACCTACCCAATCTTTTTTTCTAAAAGTCGATTGTCAGCTGAGCCTATTTTCAAAAGAGAACATTTTCAGGCCTCCCAACAAGAACATCTTGAAGCAATTCTCACCATACGAGAAGCAGTCCCCCAGAGGGACCTGTACTTCCTGCCAGTGCTTCTATCCAACCCACCGTGTCTTCTTCAGAACAATAAGACACAGACCTCGGTACCGAATAGATAGCCTACAGTTTAGACCATGGAAGGGCAAAGTCAATGCAATTTTGAGATATCTTAAGCTTTTGTGAAGGCATGGACATGGGAAGATGCAAAGCTATGCAGTACATACAGTACGTGCTGGGTTTATTCTAGAAACATTTAGTAAATTACACACATCTGATCAACAGCAGTGAAAAGTTGAAACGCTGTAGGCCTACTTTAATATTAATATGCATTCAAATTGCCCAATCACAATGTGTGCCTTGCAACAAGTGGAACCACCAGCAACAGGTATATTTAATTAGCTAACGGATGCTTTGTCTTTCATTTTTAATGAGGCGCCGAGATGAAAGTGCAAGAAGAAGATCAAGGGGATGGATGCTGAAAGCAGGATTCTTCTGTGATTCTCACACACACACACACACACACACACACACACACACACACACACACACACACACACACACACACACACACACACACACACACACACACACACACACACACACACACACACACACACACACACAATGTAAAGCGCTTTGTGAGTGCCTTGAAAAAAAAGTGCTATATAAACGGCCTGAATTATTTTATTATCATTATTCCTAAATGTGCCTGGAGCACAGTGGAATTGTAGCACTGTATATATATATATATATATATATAATATATATATATATATATATATAATATACGTATTTACACACAAAGACACACACACATATACAGAATATACACACACACAGTTTTAAAGTTGGTTCAATGCAAATGATAACAAAAAGGCAATTCGTCAACACACAATACAATACAAGAGTCACACACACACACACAGTGGTGGACGTGTCGGTCCTTGCCTTGACAAGAGCAGGCAGGAGGGAACAGAAACTCTGCTTCTCAATCAGCAGAAGTGTCGGAGGGAGAGACAGGTGCGAGATCACCGTCAGACGCAGCAGTCAGACGCAGCGAGTCGTCATGCAAACAACAGAGACAAGCATCAATGACAAATGTATATGCTGTACATACGCTTCAACTGTACTCCTGTTTAAAGCATGAGGTCCTGATTGGCTGAGCGATGAAGGGGCGGGGCCAGCAATGACCGCGTGGGAATTAAGAACCCGGGCGTAGATTTGACGCGAAGTAGACGGGGAATGTCGTCTTCCTGAGTGAACTTTTGCTTCAGCTCCATTTCCGTCTTTGAATTATTTCAAAGAGAAACAACGGAAACAATTCCTTCAAAATGATGACATTGTCACAGTGATGTCACTCATCTCAGTGATGAGTGACATCACTGAGATGAGCATTAGAAACTGAGAAACTGAGCATTAGAAGCTCTCTATACAGGCACTGCTCCACCAGCGGCCCGCCAAGACAGAACCTCCAACGCATCGCTCAGAGACTCGGGAGTGCCACTTAGTACCACCAGTTACAGTATCTTTTCCAATATAACAAGAGCTCTAAAAAAAAACCCCTATGTCCATTTTGTTTATGTGACAGTTTGATGTGCTCGTCACCCTGGTGTGTGTGTGTGTGTGTGTGTGTGTCTGTGTGTGTGTGTGTGTGTGTGTGACCCGCTGTAGCGCTGGTGGTATAACGGCTATTAATTCATAGCTCAGGTATAGTTGATGTCACACAATCCCAGCATGCATCTGTCCGGGTGTTTGGCGAGGGGAAGCACGGCGGTGGCTCGCTGCCGCTGTTTGAAATGTGTCACAACTGGTTTAGTGTTATCACGGCGGATAGCTGTGGTGGCGGTGACCGCGGTTGTCAAAACAAGCAATGGGTGAAAGAAAAATAAAATAAAACATCTAATTGGACCCATCCCTGCAGATAACACACACACACACACACCCACCCACCACACACACACACACACACACCACAACACACACAACACACACACACACACACACCACACACACACACACACACCACACACACACACACACACACACACACACACACACACACACGCACGCGCACACACACACACACACAAGTGTCCTATTAGTCTACTACAGAGGAAAATAGGTGCTTGGAGCTGACAGAGTTTCACAATAAAAGCCCTTCACAATAAGAACTAAGAAAAAAAAAATTATGATGTGCTCTCTCTCTCTCTACTCCGTTTATTTAAAAAAACACAAACAAAATAACTATTTGGTTTGGCGTCAAATCTGGGTTTTCCAACTAAAGTACATAGGGTGCATTAAACTCTCTCTGGCGGCGGTGGCCTATAGTAGTGGACTATGAGGCCTGAGAGATGACAACAACATAACCTTGAGTGCTTGGGTCTGCTCTGAGCCTCGTGTGCTAGCCACACCAGAGGCTAGCTGCGGGGGAGGGGGGGGGGGGGGGGACACACAGAGGAATGTCACAGAGGACGGGGACAAGTGGACGTCCAACCACGGACACCTACGACGCTGTCAGTGTGAAAGGGACTCCTTGACAAGACAACTGAGTTCTTATTGACGTACGTAAAAACCTCCGGGGTCTCCACGGAGGAGACCACCGCCACAACCTGAGACACACCACATGACTCACCCCCCCCCCACACCCCCCACCCGCTTCCCATCAACTCACTGGTCTCTCAGCGCCCGGACGCTGGGGAGCCCAGATGGTGGTGGGATATACAGTATATGTACTGTATATATATATATATATAAGTGGTGGGACTCGATAAAACATTTTTATCTAATTAATTAGAGGCTTTGCAATTAATTAATCGAAATTAATTGCATTTTAATCACATATCAATATTTGACATGAGAAGCAACATTTTTCAATTCAAATGGATTTTGGTATACGAGTGAATCAATGAATAGACATATACATAGACATATACTGTACATATACATAGACATATACTGTACACATACATACGTTTAAGCAGCAAAATCCAGTTTATTTTAGCTACACAGACCAACAGATCAGTGCAGCAATTTTAGGAATAATTTCAAACACAATGTACCTGACCTAATGTTACACTAACCCTCCCCACCCTCCCCTACCCACACAAATATCCTTGGTCACAATAATAAACAGACCAACAGTTTAACATAAAGTGCCATTTCTACCATCTAAAATGGTAACAAACAAACAAATAAATAAATTAATTAATTAATTAATTAATTACCGGTCAAACGCGGTGCGTCTTCCGGCGCGTCCATGTTTGAGCCTCCAACGCTCTAGTGGGGCTTTGTTGTGTGACGTCACTCAATGCGCGTTGTGCGTCGCTATGATCGGTATGCCTGGAATTCGTCCACTGAGAAACGTTCCGTGGTGTTCGGAGTGCAAAAATAAAGTGTGATTAAAATGTGTTAATTAGTTTTAACGCGTTATTTTTTCTGTAATTAATGAATCGAAATTAACGCGTTAAAGTCCCAGCGGTAATATATATATATATATATATATATATATATATATATGTGTGATGGTGGCGGTGCTGGTCTGACCTGCAGCAGCAGCATCAGCAGCAGCACCTGAGAACAGTGTGCTAACACCCCCCCCCCCCCCCCCACACACACCCTGATCTTCCGAGGGCCCTTTTCTTTCAGATGAGGTGTGCATAATAGGGAGGTTTTCCTCTCCCTCTGAAGGATGAATCAATGTGGCGTGAAGAGGAGGGTTTCCAGCCCATTTCCCCTCCTGATTACCCGCCGCCACATACAGCTCCTTAATAGCTTGTTGTGTCTCATAAATCTGCTTTTACCACCCCACCATCACAGATGTATTACAGTGTATGCCTTACATATTAACGCAAAGGTGGCATTGAGATTCGCCGCGGTGGGGCGACGGCGACGGAGGCGGCGGCAGCATGAGGATTCCAGGGAGTCCCGCCCTCTCTCGCTCTATCTCTCTCTCTCTCGCTCTCTCTCTCTCTCCCACTCTCTCTCTCTCTCCCTCTCTGTCTGTGTCTGTATCTCACACTTCCTTGCTCTCTCTCTCTCTCTCTCTCTCTCTCGCTCCAGCTCTCTGTCTGTCTCTATCTCTCTCTCTCTCTCGGTTGGACATGTTGCGAGGAATGTCTAAATCCACCAGCTGCTCAGTGTTTTCTTTTTTTTTTAATTGAAAACCAGAAGCCCTCAAGTCCTGTGGAGTGCAGCGTCTCTCTCCATGTACAGCTTCTCTGTCATCGTTAGAGTGCTAAAGAGCTCCCACAGACCTGCATCCCAAACAGATTGAGACTCCGCTGCACCCAACCCCCCCCCACCCGCCCCGAGCCACAACCCGAGGAGGAGGAGGAGGATAAAAATCCTCCGAAAACCAGAGAGGAAGTGAAGAAGACATCTATCAGAGGGGGGAGGGGGGGCAGAGTGGGGGGCATGCGAGAGAAGGATCCCCTTTGGCTACCAAAGTGTACTTCTGCAGCGCTAACGACACGGTGATAAACTAACGAGAATAAAGGAAAAGCAAAGAGGAAAGCAATCAAACCCCGATTTGGAGAAACCTGCTTTTGAGCAAATAATCAATACAGGAGACAGAGAGAGAGAGAGGACCACGAGTGAGGAGGAGTCTAGTTTCTTCTTTGACCTCAGGCCCAAGAAGCAAGGAGATGCAGAGATGTTGTACGGGTGGGTGGGGGGTGAGGGGTGGGGGGGGGCGGCTGGAAAATGAGTACGCTCGCAGCTCTCCACGGAGATCACCCACCGAAATAGGACTGTAAAGACACAGGAACGTTTCCCAGGTAAAGCAGCATCGATGGGCTGACACAGCGCACAACACAGAGCACTGTAGCTCTCCTCTCTCTCTCATCTCTCTCATCTCTCTCTCCTCTCTCTCTCTCTCTCTCTCTCTCTCTCTCTCTCTCTCTCTCTCTCTCTTTCTCTCTCTCTCTCTCGCCCCTACTCACTCCTCTCACCTCCCTCACTTTTACATATGAAGCTCTGAAAAAAGCCAAAGGGAGGAAGTAGGGGGGGGGGTTGAAAGACTACCCCCTTAATGTACTCTGCAGGGGGGTTGTGTGTGTGTGTGCGGGTTTAGCGTCAGTGTGTGTGCGTGTGTGTGTGCGTGTGTGCGTGTCACAAGTCTGACCCTCGCTCTAACGGAATGGCCGACGACATGAGATCACAGTGGACACGGGGACACACTCGTCTGTGATGGCTTGACACTTGCGGCAGACAGCCGTTCCTCGCTCCCCTGCACTCCCACCAGGGGCCAGGGTGGGAGGGGGGGCGGGGGGAGGAGCCACCCGTCAGCCCTGCCTGTCCACGGTTGGTTATTGCTTGTTGTTGTTGTTGTTGTTGTTGTTGTTGTTGTTGTTTGGGTTGGATCATCAAAGATCGGTTGATTTTTTGATTTTTATTTAAGTGTCCTGCACCCTTATAAAGTACCCTGGTAAGACTCTGTTCCAAACATACAAATGTACATTACATTTACATGTACACATAATATATACATATACTCTGCTTGATACAGACAAGATGCGCTCACACTGCTGCACGTGCACGTGTACATGCGCGTGCACGCAGATGGCCGTCGCCGCCATCACGTCCGAGGAGGGGCCAACCCCCCATTGACCTCTGACCCCACCCCACCCCTCCGCTCCTGCTGGCCGCCGCTGTTTGATCCTCCAGCCTCCAGCTGTACCGAGGGCAACATGGGGAGGGGTAGGGCAGGTTGGGGGGCGGTGGGGGGTGTCCCGAGGTCCCAATTAGGCTCCTCTGTGCCTCTGATTGGCCCTGCTCTGGCTAGTCCCCCTCCCCCACCCACTGCATCTCTCCTTGCTTCTTGGGCCTGAGGTCAAAGAAGAAACTAGACTCCTCCTCACTCGTGGTCCTCTCTCTCTCTCTGTCTCCTGTATTGATTATTTGCTCAAAAGCAGGTTTCTCCAAATCGGGGTTTGATTGCTTTCCTCTTTGCTTTTCCTTTATCCTCGTTAGTTTATCACCGTGTCGTTAGCGCTGCAGAAGTACACTTTGGTAGCCAAAGGGGATCCTTCTCTCGCATGCCCCCCACTCTGCCCCCCCTCCCCCCTCTGATAGATGTCTTCTTCACTTCCTCTCTGGTTTTCGGAGGATTTTTATCCTCCTCCTCCTCCTCGGGTTGTGGCTCGGGGCGGGGGGGGGGGGGGTGCAGCGGAGTCTCAATCTGTTTGGGATGCAGGTCTGTGGGAGCTCTTTAGCACTCTAACGATGACAGAGAAGCTGTACATGGAGAGAGACGCTGCACTCCACAGGACTTGAGGGCTTCTGGTTTTCAATTAAAAAAAAAAGAAAACACTGAGCAGCTGGTGGATTTAGACATTCCTCGCAACATGTCCAACCGAGAGAGAGAGAGAGAGATAGAGACAGAGCTGGAGAGAGCATACAGAGAGACAGAGAGAGA
>PIJE02000430.1:293403-295903 GCA_002895965.2 Coryphaenoides rupestris
TTTCTCTCTCTCTCTTCTCTTTCATCTCTCTCTCTCTCTCTCTCTCTCTCTCTCTCTCTCTGCTCTCTCTCTCTCTCTCTCTCTCTCTCTCTCTCTCTCTCTCTCTCTGTCTCTCCCGCTTTCTTTCATTCTCTCTCTCTCTCGTTCTCTTTCATTATCTCTTTCTCTCTCTCTCTCTCTCTCTCTCTCTCTCTCTCTCTCTCTCTCTCTCTCTCTCTCTCTATCTCTCGCTCTCTCTCGTTCCCTTTCACTCTGTCTCCCGCCTTCTCTCTCTCTCCACAGCATCTATCTATTCATCTATCTATTACATCACCTATCGACTGTACACTGTATCTAGCTATTGTATTATGTCTATCTATCTATCCATCCATCCATCCATCTGTCCTTCTATTCATCCATCAATATATCCATCCATCTCTCTGTAGTATTGATCTATCTGTCAGTCCGTATCACATCATCAGCACATTGAGCCAACTGTATTACTCACAATGTGTTTGGTGTTGTTAATTGGCTATGTTAATGTAATACAATGGTTCCCTGTAAAATAACATTGTGTTGACATGGAAACGGGTACAAAAGTTTTTGCTGCTAACATCATCAAAGCTAACACCTTCGATGCTAACAATCCTGGTCATGTGGTGGTGGTGGTGGTGGTGGCGGGTGGTGGAGGGTGTGGTGGTGGAGGTGGTGGTGAACGCTAACACCGTTGCTATCATTGCGCTATCAGAAATAAACGTTCCGGAAAGTCCACACGAACGAAGAAAACGTCGACGAAGAGAACTGAGGAAGAGCAGCTTTCAACGTTTTTGCTTTTTCTTAGAAGCCACCGCTGAGGGGAGACTAGATTCTGTACACAGTGCACACACTACACACACACACACACACACACACACACCTATACACACACATGCACACACACACAAGGATATGTGTGTGTATAGGTGTGTGTGTGTGTGTGTGTGTGGTGTGTGTGTGTGTGTGTGTGTGTGTGTGTGGTGTGTTCAACATACATCCCAAAAGCCAGGGCTTTGTCAGTGGTAGATGCAGTGTTCTGCTACAGAGGATAACCTGCTGATTCCTCAACCCGCACTTGTCAGAAAGTGATCCAGTACAAACCTGGGGATTGTGTGTGTGTGTGTGTGTGTGTGTGTGTGTGTGAGGGGGGGGGGGGGGGGGGGGGGGAGGGGAGGGGGGGGGGAGCGGGGGCGCTGTCTTGTCTGAGCCAGCCACTACAGATGTGCTTCATCAGATGTGCTATATATACACACGGCATATATTATTCTTCCCCCTCCCCGGAGTCATTCAGTACACCACAGTAGAAGGAAGAGAGTGAGTGTTGTGTGTGTGTGTGTGTGTGTGCGTGTGTGTGTGTGTGTGGTCGTGTGTGCGTGTGTGTGTGTGTGGTGTGTGTGTGCATGTGTGGTGTTGTGTGCCGTGTGTGTGTGTGTGTGTGTGTGTGCGTGTGTGTGTGTGTGTGTCTGTGTGGTGTGTTGTGTGTGTGTGTGTGTGTGTGTGTGTGTGTGTGTGTGTGTGTGTGTGGGTGTGTGTGTGTGTGTGTGTGGTGTGTGTGTGTGTGTATGTAACAAATGATCATCAGGGGAAAACGTCTCCCTGGTCCCTTTTAGCAACTCGTGTCACATCAACCCATCGCCTGCGGAGACGCCACGGACACACCCCCCCGCCCCTCCCCTCGCGGCCTATGCAGCCATCATCAGTCACTCTGGGAGACTGCACTTAACACCCTGATTCAAGTATTCAATAATATAAACTACCTCTACCACAACCGAGGCGACATAACACACATACACACGGACACACAAAACACGCATACATACTGACATACAAACACGGACACATACACACAACACCTGGACACACACACAACACACACACACCACACACACACACACCCAACAACACACCACAAACGCACACATTAAACACACACGGACACAGATACACACACAACCTGACACACACACACACAACACACACAAAGCACACATAAACAACACACGGACACATACACACACACCTGGACCACATACAACACACACGGACCACACATACATACCTGGACACACACACACACACACACAACACACACACAAAACCGACACAATGCGCGTTTTCCAAAGGTCGACGGCATCGGTGAGGAAAAATGTAAAAAATACAAATTAATGCAATTATGCGTCTCTTCATGTGGTCTATTAATTGGCCGGTGAAACTTTGTAGTTTTTTGGGCTGTTTCTTCTTTCCCACATACTGGTTCGGAACTCCGAAATAGAAATGCGTGTCGTCTTCAATTCTAAAGCGTCGGTTTGGCAGCTGGGGGCGCCCGCCCTGTCACTCAGCTTCCTCTGTCTGTAATGATGCGGTGGAGGAAAGCTTCTACACATCCAACCCTCCTGCTACACCTGCAACTTCCACCATGCTGCTACAACACCCAACTCCACCATGCTTGCTGCTGCTGCTGCTGCCTGCTGCTCACAAAGTGTGT
>PIJE02000430.1:300903-331581 GCA_002895965.2 Coryphaenoides rupestris
TTATAAAAAAAAAGGACAAAAAGACAACGGAACCAAACAAACGAAAACGCATGAGCCAATGTAGTGCTTCAATATTGGTTAAAGATGTTCAAACAAATCGATGGGAGTCTCTCCTCTCCTACTTCAATACAAAGTACTGTCCAGGGTACTGTCCCCGCGAGCACAAACTGCTTTACTAGGAGCTAGCGAGATGTTGGTGTTTATAAAAAGACCAAACACAAAAGCATCTGCTTGGAATTTCAAATCTCCTCTTTTTTGTGATTGTCTGGCGCGCTGGTGTTGCCGGGGAAGTAAACGTGAAACGATGAAATAAACAGAACATACCTTTTACAGTCACGGCATAATCAGAAGGAGGATTTTCTGGTGCAATCCTTGACGCAGCCTAGAAAACAGAATAAAAAGTGTTTGTTTTTCACGATACAGATCTGCAAACGTAAATTGGTGTCAGCAGTAAAAAAATATGAAGACATATCCCTGGCTAATTTATATTTTATGGTTAATCATATTCACATTGGACATATTTTAACTTAGTAATTTAATTTATTTAATTATAAAATTGTTACTTCTATTTATCACACTTCTTTTTTTTTTTTACAGTTTTAAAGATAACTAATTATCCCCAGTTGCTGGGTAGATTACGGAAAGACTACGGAAAGAGACAGAGGTCAAAACATATATTGCATTGATAATTCCATCTTTTTTCTTTCTCGTTTGGTTTTAGAGAGGGTTTACGTTCAACTACGTTAGGGGGTGAGGTTAAGTGGGTTGGTTTGATTACCTTGTGGACCGGAGGTCTGTATTAACAGCTACTGCCATTGTCTCCCTCTCTCTGCACATCGGTCAGCTGTAGGGGAAGGGGCGTGGCGGGCAGCGCCCTGGGCAGGCAGTCTTTAAGTGATCTCTATTCTCTTCACATCATATTATATGCGGACAAGCAAATGGGCAAGACTTTAAAGAGAGTTTATGTCATGGCGAGTTTTGCATTAAGGCGAATACTCAAGTTACCCAATTGTTTATGGATAAGATATGAATGAGAAAATGATCATCGGTGAGGAAATACTTGCGAAGAAAATTCACGGTGTGATTTCCATGATATTCAGGCGGTAAAATATTACATACAAAGTCACATTGATGCCGCTCAGTGCATTCGCCATAGAGGTCAACGCCTGCTGCGTTGGATTCAAACAGGGTGTAGAATGGGGACCGCTTCTGCTCGTAAGGTGACGTTACACTCTGATTAGCAACAGCATCACTTTATTTGTTAGTTTAGATTATGTGGGGTTTTTTGTATCGTTTTGATTCTTTTAAAGCTTTTTTGGGGAGGGAACAAAAATGAAAACATAATTATTGTCTTGAACACAAAAGGCTTTCTTTCAAAATGTTTATTCAGCATCAACCAAGAATAGAACATTAAAGGGCTTACATAAGCTTAAAATTAACGTGGTTCAACAAAAACCCACGAGAGATGTTGGGGGGGGGATCACACTCATTCAGTCTCCATGATTCGATTAAGAACGTGATTAAATGGTAAAAAGTCAGAATCAAAATAATGTCAAATTTACTGAGGATTTTGCAGTTATTGTTATTGGGTTAACAGAGAGTATATGATCACCTATTTAGGATGAATTAAAGGGAATGTATTAAGAGAGCAATGATTAGACAACTACTTAGGCTTTAAGGGAAGGGTAACAGCTGACACTTTCCACAGGTGTACACCATGCTTCTATAAGCCCTTTAACACTAAATTACTATTATCTTACAAAAGGAGAAAACAGCAATACAATATGTATACATTAGGACCGTTCTAGTTATGCCTGTGTGAAGGTATAATTTACAAGGGACACATTTCACCAAATAACCTCTTCAGGGGAAGAAAAAAGGAAAATAAGAAATGCCGTACTTTTCTCAGGACCTAAACTACAACATTTTAAAAGTGACGTCTTCAGTATTCGAGGTACAGAGGGTGATCAATTAAGTTGCACTGACAGCTGTGTATATACATTGCATCAACAATCTTATCAAGGTATTTACGTCTTATGTAGTTATTTATAGTTGTATACTTAAAGTCATGGATACTAAACCAAACTAGGTTGACACAATGTCATTCTTTACAGTCACATAGCTGCGAGAGAAACTTAATGTACCAACGTTGTTTAACCAATTTTCAACATCAGGTAGATTTGCCTTTTTTGAGGAGAGAGAGAAGAAAAAAAAAGTCTGACAAATTAGTTTCAAGTGGCATTGCCGGCTGTCAAAACAGCTCTGACTCGTTGACGGCCGGGACCCATTCCATCGCATTGTGTTAAGTGGTGACTCTTTTGTTTCATTTCTAAAAAAAAAAAAAGCGATTGTCCATTAAAAAAAAAATTACTTGAGCTGGAACAGCTGCGAAGACTCAGGTGCCGGTCGTACAAACAGTTCAATATCTGGAGTACGGCTGCTCCCTGTACACTCCCTTGGCTGTTCGCGCCGACGGTGCCTTTGTGCGATTGTTTGTCCACTCCTCCTGGCCTGGACAAGACAAGAAGGAAACAGAAAATTGACGGATTGGAAAATTACTTTAAACTTGCTTATTTAGGCAATGCTTCGTCTGGCTGACGGGAAGTAGGCTAGGTGGGTATCAGCCTGCCATTGGCCCAACTATTTCAGTCAGAATTATCCTCCCTTTCCGCTGTCGCCGTCGCTATACATGAAACAACAACAACAACTTCTCCGTCTAACAGCCATTTTTTTGCCAGGGTTCGCCTCCCCACGTCAAAATGTTCCACCAAAGCAAGTCCCCCCTCGCCACCTGACACTGTTCTGAAAGGGCACCATTCCTGCATCCTGGCCTTAGCGCCGCCCAAGACGATTGTGTTTTTTCTGCCCTATCCCAGAATGATAATGGGTTCAGCCAGACCTTTCTGCAGCGCTGAGATAATCTGGCTATGCGAGACTAAGCATTGCAGTACTCACTGAGTCCCGCAACACGTATTTGAAAACAACGCATCCCACTGGTTTATGTATCTTAAGGTGCACATTTTAAAGCGCACATTCCTTCACGGAAATACCTGCACTTTCCACACACGACCCCATCGCCCCCCCCCACACACCCCAACGATGCCTTTCAGGTTATTGAACCAAAAAGATCAAACTGCTCCTTGAAAAGACGCAGTTTAGTCGTTCTCAGCAAAAAGGTCACAATTACCATTCGCGCAGATCACCCCGCGGCACTATGAGTGTTGCAAGTGCACATATCGATGGCCTCCTTTGTGGAAGAGCGCTCGCCAATACAGAGTCACCAGGCCCCCCTTCCCCTCCACCTCCATCCATCCATCCACCCCTCAGTCGCACAAAGGCTTGCCGTTTTTTTCTTCGTCCCTTCGTCTCTTAAGTTTCCCGACAGGGTTCTCCGCTGGCAGCCTATAACCAATGCTCCTTAATTAAACCTGTCACCTTTTTCACCGCCAGCCAGTGTTTCGGGAAAATGAGCCGAGTGTTTCTGAGAATGAGTGTCATCAACCTTGTTTACCTGTGTGTTTTCCTTAGAACTGCCAAGCTGACTTGTTCAATGATTGCACATTTTTGTTTCCTTTCTTTATGTGTTTTTATTTTCAGGTATAGGTCGTGCCGGCACGTCCAATGAGCAGTCTTGAGTTTTCGATGTCAACTCGACCCACAGGGTTCCATTAAAGAAGTAAAAATGAACATGCCTTCAACACGTCCTGTTGATTTCAACTGAAAAACATGTATGATTTCAAATAAAATAAAATAAAATTGAAACCCTGTTCATTTCAATGAACCTGTGAGTAAAATGATGAGTGGGCTAAGCGAGGAGTGACAAGGTGATCTAACAGTGAGTCTGGTGAACCTTGTGTTGATAACACATCTCATGCACATTATCCCCCCTCAGACGCTGATACCACACCAACATTATTGATGTATGTGCTCATTACAAAACATGCCAGAGGAACACATAACAAGTTTGACTTAGTAGTTCCCGGATATGAAATTAATACAAAGCCCTGAAATGGGCGACTGAAAGTCACCGATGATGACCTCCTCCTCCCCTCAGACGTTGGCTCCTTCAACATCCTCGCCCCGCATTACGTTTGACAGAATCAAGAACCGCATCCTCCTCAACCCCCAGCTTCAAAATCCTCCCACCTGGCATCGCTGGCACAACAATCTCCTGGTCCAGACGATACCTTTCTGACAGACTCCAGTTCATCAATGTCAATAACTGTAAGTCTACACCCCCTGCCCGTCTCCCGAGGTGTGCCCCAGGGATCGATGTTGGGCCCACTCCTGTTAATTCGCTGCAGGTTTCCCTCTTTAGTCACATTGTTGCCATTGATTCTAACGACCTACTATTTCTCACTGCGGACAACACCTCGGCACTGCAACAATCCACGACTGAAATTGCATCAGGCATGAACACATTCAACAAACGTTCTCAACAAAAACCCACAAATCCACATTCGAAACTTAGTTTTGCCATCTCCCACACACACTCTGGCGTCAGAGATCACGATCCTGTCCTCTCCAAAACCTCCACCGACTCCCCTTCAAAAACCCAATGCTTGGTTTTTAACAGCCTCTCGTCAGCCGCAGCCTCACTCCTCTCCTACCTTTAACGACCTCCTCCACCTACAACTCCTACACACCACCACCGTCTCCGAGCCGCAGATGCAAATCTGTCACTTGCCACCCATCGCCAAGGCCATGAGGTACCATCTCCTTCCATCCCTCCCCTTACTCGTCCATCATGACTCAAAACTCATGTATTTTTATTATTACACATCATACATCATCTGGACGCATATCATTCGGGTATTATATATATTATTATTATTTTTTTTCTGACCTTGCCATACCATTAGAAAGTATTGGGGGCCTTAGAGCAGCATCAATTTAATAAAAACACAAAAATAATACTCACCATAGGATTCATACGACTCTCCGCTGTGACCGTATTCATAGTAGTCCTCGGAGCTATGAAATAAGAATATATTTGGTTGTTTGTTATTTTGCAAAATATTAAATAATATAATATTTAATAATAAGAATATCCAT
The DNA here is from genome assembly GCA_002895965.2 of Coryphaenoides rupestris. Taxonomy (NCBI): domain Eukaryota; kingdom Metazoa; phylum Chordata; class Actinopteri; order Gadiformes; family Macrouridae; genus Coryphaenoides; species Coryphaenoides rupestris. The sequence goes on from PIJE02000430.1 coordinate 305,959, forward strand.
GTGGAGATTTCCCCCCTCACATAAAAGAACAGTAATATTCAGAAGACATCAAATCAATGACTTTTCAATTCATATCATAACATAAACAGCTATATTTCCACGCAACATTAAAGTTATATTTTACAACGGAACCCCTCAGTGCCCATCGACGCCTGCAGTCTGGTTTCCACACGCAGTCGCTGTGCAAGAAAACAAAATCTACACAAAATTGCAAAAAAACAAATGTTGTCATTTTCAACGCTGCGATACATATACATATATATATACTGTATACATATATATATATATATATATATATATATATATATATATATATATAAAGGCCCAACATGCACACCAGACGAGGTACAATCTGTCAAACGGTGGAGACATGTGCTGCTCTGCAAAGGCAATTTCCCTTCCCCTCCCAAAACCTCCCACTTCCTACTTGGCCCATGTGGCTCTGTGAGAGATGGCAACTTTAATGGAAAAAAAAGAAGAATAAATAGTAATTATATATATATTTATATATAAAAGGGAGGGGGGGAGGGGGGTGTATATTGGTCCTTTGCTTGTTGTGCAGCGGTCCATCCCCCCACCTTATTTCTATATATATTCATCCTCCTCCTCCTCCTCCTCTCCTCCCCGGTGACAGACTGACAGAACAATCCTGCCGGGGTATCATTGACTAACAGTGCTATCACTCAGCGGCGGGCCAATACATCATAAGGTTTCTAGCAAGGGGGGCTCTGCTACGCTATAGTAGCCTTCCCAGCTGGGTCCTTCTCTATACACGCCCCCCCCCCCCACCAATCACTCTCTCTCACCCTCACCACCCCCCCCCCCCCCACCATCCTCTCTCTCACCCCTACAACCCCCCCTCCCCGCATCACTCTCTCTCACCCCTACACCCTCCCCCCCCCAGCTGTCTGTCACTCGGCCGGCTGATGACAGCCAAGCTACCGTCTCCCTCAGCAGATTAGGAAAGTGTCAACCGAGGTGCTTGTGACATTAAGCTGCCACATCGCCCCAAAAAAATGGTATATATACACGTATAAATAATATATAATATATATATATATATATATATATATATAGGTGTGACCGTGAGTGATTGGATAAACAGTCCGATGGCTGAAGGTTGAACGATCCCGACGATCCATGTTCATGTTTTTTCTGTTGTTGCTGTTTCTTGTGAAACTATTGTGAGACCCCTGGATCACCATGAGGCTGAGCAACCAACCCCCGGCTGTGCAACCATTTAGACAGAAGACATTAAGATATACAGGACCACAACACACACACACACACACAAAGACACACGGAGACAAATAGCTGTGTGTTCTTTATGTGTGGGTAAGCATCCATATTTGCTGAGGTCAGGATTTTTACTTTGGAAAGGAGCCCCCCCCCCCCCCCCCATGTATTGTCTCTCGCCTTTTTAGCAAATGAAGGCCAGCGGTTGTGGCTCTGACGACAAGCTACTTTCCAACACTAATTTTTAAACACATAGCCTGACCAACAACGTATCCTTTTCGTCTCAAATCTACAAGCTGAGCAAGAATCGTTTTTCTTTTGTTTGTTTTTTTCCATACATTTCCCTTCAAGAACTCGTAAAAAAAATAAAACAAACTGCCGAGGCAGCCTCCTGCTAATGCTGACAGCTCGGCGCTACGACCTATTCTTTGTGCTAACAAGAAGCGCTACAACAAAAGCTGTCGGGAGCTTCTAATTCCGGGGGCCGCTGACGTTTTGTCAATACCCCGACGCCGCACGCCTTTCCCCGGCACCGTGCCGTTCTTCCTCCCGCGCTCGGCTACCCGAGTACCCGAGTTGGTTTGCACCGGTGATATGCCGAGGTTCCCTTCTCCCTGACAACCTGGGGGGTTAAACGCCGCGGCGCCCCAAGGTCAAGGAGACACCAAATCAACGCTTACTGTCGCGCCGTTCGAACAACCGCCCGGCCGCCGCTAGCCAACACACGGCGGTAGCAGCGAGTGTGAACAGATGGAAAATGATGGAAGAAAATAAATAAATCACGATGTGGTTCAAGAAATAAAACAATTCTAACTTATTATCAGCTTTAGAGTTGCATAGAATCAGTGGTGGAATGTAAGTTAATTAAGTACTGTATGTAAGTACTGTGCTTAATTAAGTACTGTACTTAATTAAGTACTGTACTTAAGTACAAATCTGTATACATATATTATTGTATACATATATATTATTTATTTATTTATAATAATATTATATCTATTATTCTGAAATGAACCATTCTGAGTACTTACTTTTACTTTAGTTAATTTAAGTATATTTTCATGTTAATACTTTTGTATTTTTACTTGAGTACATTTTCAATGCAGAAAATGTGCAGAAAACTACTTTTACTGATCTGAATACTCTGAATACTAAAGAAACTAAGTACAAAAAACATTATTAAATCACAAATTGTTCAGCCACCCCCCTTATTCATATTTATCCACACGCAGAAAAATAACAGCCACAGCAGATGTGTATTAAACAAACAAAGGCGGTTGGTTTTATGCTATGCTATGCTATGCTATGCTATGCTATGACAAGTCTTGCTGAGGAAGAAAGGACAACCCCCTCAGGTGAACCTGAGACCAGACAAGCTATTTATATGACATCCACGTATCATCGGATGCCAGGAGTGCCTTTCTTCGTCGTCTCCTTTTCTGTCTTTTCCGCGCCCCGAGCCTCGAGGCGGTGGTGGTGGTGGTGGTGGTGGATGGTGGTGGTGGTGGTGGTGGTGGTGGTGGTGGTGGTGGTGGGGAGCCCCAGCTGGTGCGGTTATACCCGGGGAAGCAGAGTGAAGGGCAGGCTAGACACGGACAAGTCAGCCCCTAACAATGCTGAGGCTGCCTAAAGCAGCTCCGAGTCACCCATCTGAGCTCTCACTGTGTGGCAGGAATTCACTAGCTGCAGGATAACAAGCAAAGCAATTTACCATCCATCTCTCTCTCCCTCTCTCTCTCTCTCTCTCTCTCTCTCTCTCTCTCTCTCTCTCTCTCTCTCCATCTCGCTTTCTCTGGTGCACTCTCTCTCTCTTTCTTTCTGTCATGGTATCAGCCTAGGGAGGCAGAGCGAGGGCCCTGCCATTAGTTGTGTGAAGGGAAGACCGGGGCTTATTTCTGAAACGCTGCTGTACTTTAAACAGGATGTAATACTGTGCCCAGGATCAGACTTTATACGCGTGATGATGGAGGCTATTTCAACAAATCCGGCGTGCATCAGGAATACATGCGGTACCTACATGGTGATGTAATCAGACACAGACTGGTTTTGGAATAGGAGGGGAAAAAAATTAATAAACAAACAATGGTATACTTCCTCTTACCATTATTATTATTATTACCCTTTTATTACACTTCAATTATTGCCAAATTGTTTTTGCTGACTGAATATCTTATCTTACCTATATTTTCATACTTCTTACTTACTGTAAATTTGTAAATCTGTTCTATTATTTTTTATTATTCTACTGTTTATTTCTCTATTGTTTTATTGTATTGCTATGCAACCTGGCACAAGAATTTCCTTCGGGATCAATAAAGTTCTATCTCATCTTATCCTATCTTATATAATGCACATAGGCACGATTATTATAAATGTAATTATTACGAAGACAAGATTTCATTACGATGAATATAGAGAGCATTCATTGAGAACGGAGGAATTTTAATATTACATTTTTCATGCCATGTGTTGAAACAAAGAAAGATCTTTTGCCCCAAAATTGTTAAAACCACAAGCAAAGCAGATACTCCCAACAACGACGGGACGGGCTAACATCTATGAGAGTATGAAAGCAACGGTCACAAGTGACATCGTCTCAGGAGAGAGGTGCATGATGGCGTTGCGAGGTCAAGGAGATTGCAGTGCAGACATGTTCTCATTTGTCTGAGTGGAGGAGAGAGAGATAGTGAGAGAGAGAGAGAAAGAGAGAGAGAGAGAGAGAGAGAGAGAGAGAGAGAGAGAGAGAGAGAGAGAGGAGAGAGAGAGAGAGAGAGAGAGAGAGAGACGGGGCTAATCTCTCATTTGGGAGGGGAGAGGGAGGACAGGCATTTGCGAGTGGCCCGGCCCGGTCAGGACCGGACTCGGGTCTCTGAGAAGGTCGGGCCGAGGGCGATGATGGCGATGATGATGACGATGATGATGACGAAGATGAGGAGGAGGAGAAGGAGGAGGTGGAGGAGGAGGATGACGCGTTTGGTTATTTGATGCTTGACACCTGAGAGACAGTGGGGCCGGGGCGCCACTACATTGTCCTCAAGGTCCTGGAGCGCCTCGATTGGAGAAAAAAACACTGAAAGTGGGGGGAGAGAGAGAGAGCGAGAGAGAGAGAGAGAGAGAGAGAGAGAGAGAGGTGGACAACGGTTTGACAGTTTCTTAAATGTCAGACCCATCTAAATGGTGTGGAGGTATCAGATATGTATTCCGTTTGAAATAACTTTATGTGCCAGTGAACCCAAAATGGTGTGGTTTTAGTTTTAAACGTGTCAGTATGTCTTTCTTCTCTGGACTTGAACATTGTCCTCTATACTGAAATAAGACCATTATTCAGGAGAGAAACGAGAGAAAGAGACAAAATGGCCACGAAGCGGACGGCGAAGCCAAACCCAGCTTCACCAGATAGAAGCTGGAAACACATCTGGACTCATTCATGATAGCAGCAAATATAACTGTGTGTTCTGTCTGGATGTTGTGGTATATACTATATATTAAGTATACCAAATATATTAAATGTCTCTCACAAATGTGGCTCTCAAATTGTACAATTGTACATTGTTTGTTCCTATGACTATATCATTTAAAATGTGAATGTAGGTTTAGATAGACCCAGAAGTGCACAGCTGTGATTTTAGTGAGATGATATTTTCGCTTCAGATCATCCTGTGGTCAAGACTGGACACTGGACAATATTTCACACGATCACATCGCTAATATTGACATTCACCATGTTTTCTTCCTAATATCAAGCACATCGAGTGGTACTGGGGTGAAAATATGTGTGAAAAATTGTCCAATGTGTAAACAAGACGAATCTGAAATAAATCCGCTCTCATTGAGCCGCAAAAAAAAGGGAGAATATTGAACTGAATTCATCACGGCGGATATAAAACATAAACAAATATATAAAAGGCAGTATAAAAATAAGAAATATAAAATATAAAAAAAATAAAATAAAATAAAATAAAAAATATAAAAAAAAAAATAAAAAAATAAATAAATATAATAAAATAAAATAAAAAAAAAAAAAATAAAAATAAAAAAAAAAAAAAAAAAATAATAAAAAATAATAAAAAAAATAAATAAAAATAAAATAAAATAATAATAAAAGTCGTCTTTTTTTATTTGTTGTATTTGTCTATTGTGTTCTTATTTGTCATATTACTCTTATTTCTTTTTTTTTCTTCTTAGTTGTTTTTATAGTTGTTTTGATGAAAGAGGTAAAATTAAAAAAATAATATAATCATAATATAATAAATAATAAAAAATATAATAATATATAAAATAATAATAAAAAAAAAAAAAAAAAAAAAAAACAAAAAATAAAAATAAAAAAAAAAAAAAAAAAATAAAATAAAATAAATAATATAAAAAAAATAAAATAAATTAAAAAAAAATATAAATATAAAAATAATATATAATAAAAATATAAAAAAAAATTAAAATAATAATAAAAAAAATATAAAAAAATATAATAATAATATAATAATAATAAAAAATTATAATAAAAAATTATATAATAATAATAATATAATAAAAAAATAAAATTAAAAAAATAAAATAAAAATAAATAAAATAATATATAAAAATACTATAATACTAATAATAATAATAATAAAAGTAATAATATAATAATAAACTAATAAATAATAATATAATAACCAAAATAATGATAAAATGATAACATAAATAATATAAAAAAAAATAACAATACTAGATAATTAAAATAAAATAATAATAATTAAAAAAAAAATAAATAAAATATAAATAAAAAAAATAAAAAAAAAATAAAATAAAAATAAATAAGAAAAAAAATAAATATAAAATAAAAAATAAAATAAAATATAATAAATAATAAAATAATTATAAAAATAAAAAAAATAAAATAAAATAAAAAAAATAATAAATATAATATATATAAAAAAAAAAATAATAAATAAAATAAATAAAATATAATAAATAAAATAAATAATGATTTTTTTTTATTTTTTTTGCTATTTTTATTTATTTTTATTTTATATTTATTTTTATATTATTTATTTATTTTTTATGTTTTTTTTTTATTTTATTTTTTTTCGCGGGGTGTTGATTCTGCTGCTATATTGAACTGAATTCATCACGGCGGATATAATTGTGTGTGTTCCGTCCGTCTGAAACAAACCAAATAGATTAAATGTCTCTTAAAGCGATCAATCAAATTTTTACGATGGGGCTGTAATAGAAAACTAAACACAATAAGTGTGTGTGTGTGTGTGTGTGCTGCTGTTGTGTCAATGCGCAGAGAGTTCTGTACTCTGATGCGTAATGGTTCGTTCATTCCCATAATTATAATATGCCTGCCAATGTTGACTTGTCCCTCAAACGTAATATGTCTTTCACATTTTACTATACAGCCTATAAACAAACTAATATGCGCAGGTTGGCGTTCCGCACGATTCGTTATTATTTGTTCATATTATTTCATAATGAAATAGGTTACTGTCATTGTTGCCATTATTATGCTGTGTGCTGCTGTGGCTCGTCACATAAATAAGGGGGGGGACCAGAGACAGGGGGGTACCGGAGACAGAGGGGGACCAGAGAGGGGGACCAGAGACAGGGGGGGGACCAGAGACAGGGGGGGGACCGGAGACAGGGGGGGACCGGAGACAGGGGGGGGACCAGAGACAGGGGGGGGACCGGAGACAGGGGGGGACCGGAGACAGGGGGGGGACAAGAGACAGGGGGGGACCAGACAGGGGGACCAGAGACAGGGGGGGGGACCAGAGACAGGGGGGGGACCAGAGACAGGGGGGGGGACCAGAGACAGGGGGGGGACCAGAGAGACAGGGGGGACCAGAGACAGGGGGGACCAGAGACAGGGGGGACCAGAGACAGGGGGACCAGAGACAGGGGGGGGACCAGAGACATGGGGGGACCAGAGACAGGGGGGCACCAGAGACAGGGGGGGGAACAGAGACAGGGGGGGACCAGAGACAGGGGGGGACCAGAGACAGGGGGGGAGACAGAGACAGGGGGAGACAGAGACAGGGGGGGACCAGAGACAGAGGGGAGACAGGGGGGACCAGAGACAGGGGGGGGACCAGAGACAGGGGGGGACCAGAGACAGGGGGGGAGACAGAGACAGGGGGGGACCAGAGACAGGGGGGGAGACAGAGACAGGGGGGGACTCTCGCACAGACTCGGGAGCACACGGTGAAACCAAACTCTGGTTCTTTTTGTGATGTCAAAGTGGATTTTCTTTTCAGGGTCCCTGCACTCATCACCTCGAAGTGACAGGAGGTTCACTCACACGATGACACATTCTCTTTCAAACAAGCACATACTCCACAGCTAACAGCTAACGCCAGCACAACAGTATGTATATATACACACACACACACTGACACACACACACTGACACATACACACAGACACCAGTATGATGCTTGGAGTGTGTATGCACAATGTGTGTGTATGTGTGTGTGTGTGTAACTTGTGCAACTACGGCTGCATGGCACCGCGGAGATGATCAATAAGACCATATGGATAGCATCACAGGAAAAGAAAATATTTTTTGGTTTTATTTTGGCATAACTTGCCTCACTTTTCATCGCTCGAGGTAGGAGTCGGATAGACGTCGTGTATTTTTGGCACAAGGGAAGCGCACACACACACACACACACACACACACACACACACACACAACACACACACACACACACACAAAAACATAAGTTCCAGTCAGACTAGACAACGAGACATTAGATCGGATTCACCTGTGAAAGTGAACAAGGAGGAAGAGAATGGGGAGGAAAAAAAAGCTGAAAACTGGTGGCACCCAGCGGTGGCACCCCACGGTGACGCCCAGCGGTGGCACCCCGCGGTGGGACCCAGCGGTGGCACCCAGCGGTGGCGCCCAGCGGTGGCACCCCGCGGTGGGACCCAGCGGTGGCACCCAGCGGTGGCACCCAGCGGTGGCAGGCAGAGGTTTTGGGCTAGGCCTCACAATCAGCCACCGTGTTGAGCAATCAGCCATGTGCATCCCTAAGGACAATTTCAATTTGTAGCTATATGAGCTTCATTTTTATTGCATAGTGTGCTGGAAAATGTGACTCTGGTTTCGATTTTTTTTCAGAATTTCTCTCATTGTTTCTGTCCATTCTCATTCCCATCCATTGTCCAGTGAGGAAAGCCCCTGTGAGTTGTGGTGTAGCAATCAGAGCGTTCCATTTCTGGCCACGGTTTGTGTCCTTTGTGATCGGTTAGCTCTGTAACGACACTCACACGGCTGGGCCTGGGAAGCAGATGCTGCTGCCTCTCTGTCTCTCTCCCCGCTCTCTCTCTCTATGTCTCTCTCTCCTTCGCTCTCGCTCTCTCTCTCTCTCTCTCTCTGTCCCATCTTTTTCTCTCTCTGTCTCTCTCCTTGCTCTCTTGCCCTCTGTCTCTCTCTCCTTTCTCTCTCTCTCTCTCTCTCTCTCTCTCTCTCTCTCTCTCTCTCTCTCTCTCTCTCTCGCTCTCTCTCTGCTATATCAGGTCAGGGCGCAAGCGTCTCAAACAAACCATCTCTCTAAATGGCCTACTGGTTGTGTTGAGATTCATCACGCCAGCGGACTGGCAGAAGAATGGCCGATCTCAGATAACAAAGGCCGCCGGGGAACCGGGGACGTGTTCAACATCACTCACATTAAACACCGCCATCTGTTTACCACCCCCCTCACACACACACGCACACACACACACACACACACACACGCACACACACACACACACACACACACACACACACACACACACCCTTATCAAAACGGCCACGTCAACACACCAAACAGGACGGCGTTTTTAGTAGCTATAGCATCACACACCTGCTGCAATGGTGGCTTTCTGATTGGTGGAATGGTGATCACGTGACCCACGGCATGCCGCGGCATGTCAATGTCAGGCACAACTCTCTTTTTCCCCATTTCCTCCCTCTCCTCCTCTTCCTCTTCCTCCACCTCATCTTCCTCCTTCTCCTGCTCCTCCTCCTCCACCTCATCCTCATCTTCCTCCTTATGCTCTTCCTCCTCATCATCTTCCTCCTCCTCCTCCTCCTCCTCCTCCTCCTCGTCTTTGGCCTGTGGTTCGCTGGGAGACGCAGCAGAGCCAAATGTCACATCAAAACCCGGCTGACCTATTTAGAAAGTCAAAGCGTTTTCACACCTATGACAGGGGCAACGTCTCCTCCGAGCTTCTCAACCAGACATCAGATCACACACACACACACGCGCACACACGCACACACACGCACACACACACACACACACACACACGCACACACGCACACACACACACACACACGGCGCCAGCTGTAGAGTTTAGACTCTGTAAAGCTGTGTCTTGGCGCTCCTAAAGGAAAAAATAGAGAGCTTTGCCGTAACTCGTCTATTATCGCAGATAAGAGCATTTCACCGCAGGTCGTAATTGTGAATTTGTGTTTGATTGAAAAAAAAAAATACCCAATATAATTCTGCAGACGATTTCTCAGTAAATGGTCTTGTGTGGAAAAACAAACTGCAACCCCGAAGAATAATCCTACTGTACCGATTAGATTATATTAGATGTCTGTGCAGAGTAAAGGTACAAAGCCAATTAAATTATGTATAACCCTGCAGTTGCATGCCATGCCTTGGAGAAACTGTGCTAAATAAACAATTTGTACAAAATGTAATGTAATTATGTGCTAATTTGTATTCTAACGTTGTTTCCCCATATTCCTACATTTTTTTTATTATAATAAATAGTACAAATAATATATACTGCTGTACTATGAAGCAGGATTTGGGGTTAGCGAGGTAACTTCAGGTTTAACGCTGGGTTTCACAACGTGGTTAACTTACATATAAAAGTTACCTTTTTACCTTTTTTCCTTTTTCCCCCGTAACAGAACACATAACCTGCTCCGAGAAGGTTTTTTGTGTCCGGATAACACATCAATGCATATCAAAGCACCATTGATCGACCAATCAATTCTTCTTGGAAAATGGCGCCACCATTTCTGGAAGATACGGTTGGAACTCGGTGCAGTAGAATAGTACGAGGGTCTCCTATGAAGGCGAGAGTGTTTAGAGACCTACAAAACCCTTTGGCGAGTGTCTATATGATAAGATATAGATTCTCAGCAAAGAGAATGTCTTAACTTTGTCAGTTTCTTGAGCACATAATTCAAACCATTCAGGTATTCAACCTTTAAAGTGTCGCACCTGAATGGTTTGAATTATGTTTTCTGTGTTTATTATTCGTTTCTCAATTTGGCCAGAGTTGCAGATGACAGACTAAGACTAAATTGTGTTACACGTCATAAGAATACATCTACGCAACACATTAATTGAATGAAATACACAATTTTAATTATAGCCAGATCTACACGTGCATTAATGATAGGGCAGTGATAGCCTGGAATATAATTTTTCTTTATATTTGTTTAGTATTAATATTATAATATGCAGATTTGGTAGACCCTCCATGTTTGGGATTGGTCACATGGTGCCGACGCTGTCCCCGTGAACTAGATCGTTACCCCCATTGCTAGATCGTTAAACCAGGGTTTAACGAGTTGAGAATTAACCACCTTCATGACACCACTTATGCGTGATTACATTGGCTGTTAGGCTTAGTGAAGCAAGCTAACAAAAAGACATCCTGAGTATACGTACAGTACGTTGAAGCTGCTTCGCCTCAGTACTGACACAAAAAAACCCACAAATTATGATCTTATCGAAAACAATACTAACGATATGTATGCACATGAGCCATCTACCATAATGTACGACATCCCAAAACAAACAAGTGAACCAGTGGTCTCAGGGGGAAAGCGGGGGGGCTCAGGCTCTGATGCCTGGCCCCCATTAGTTGGCTGGTCCCCCGCCAGATAACAGATAGGAATAATCTCTTTGTGTCTTCCTAGCCTCCAGCTCCTCCATGACAGACTCCATTTTTCTTCCTCCCCGAGCTCTGGCGATTATTCACCAGACTGCTTTTAAAACAAATAGCCCTGGATACCCTGGGCCAGGTCCCACCCCCCACCGCCACCACCACCACCCACCACCCACCTCCCACCACCACCATCAGCACCAGCCTCACCCAGCTTCCACCAGCTCAACATCACAACTCAAGTCGTAGCCCTCAGAGGCTGGTGGCATAGACACACAACACAGTGGCAGAGAGAGAGTAGAGAGAGTAGAGAGAGAGAGAGAGAGAGAGAGGCAGCGAGAGAGAGAGAGAGAGAGAGGGGGGGGTGTGGGCTATAAGAAAACTGAGCATAAAGAGAGAGAAAGAGAGCGAGAGAAAGACTACAACACTCAGAGAGGGAGATAGAGAGAAAGGGAGAGTGAGAGAGACTATAAGACACAGAGAGGGAGAGAGAGCGAAGAAAGAAAAAAGAGAGAGAGAGAAAGGATAGAGAGATGATGAGAAGACTTTTGTGACCACCTTGGTCACAAAAGTCAAAAGACAACATAATCTGTTGTCTCTTGTGTGTGTGTGTGTGTGTGTGTGTGTGTGTGTGCCTGTGCGTATGTGTGTGTCTTTGCGTGCGTCTCCAATGCAATCCAACGGTTTGACACCTTAAGTATAACAATCATTGCGTTGGTTGTTCAGCCGGGCAAAAATAAAAGTCAAAACAAAGCGTGCGACGAATACCAACGTACACTAGACACAAGTACACAAGACAAGCACAGCAGAGGGGCCGACCTTATGTGACACGGGAAAGACGACCCCCCCCTCTGTGTACGCGTATGAAAATCAATACACAATCTTTCTTAAATGGAGCAATATTTGACCATTTGAATTAGATTTATTTATTTCCCAGACTTCCAATTCCAATACATGAAACACGAGAGGGGGGAGCGTTGGGGAGGAACATTTAAAAAAAAATTAAAAATACATTCAGCTCGTGTAAAACGTGTGTAACTTTCTTTTCTTCACTCTGTGACGCCTCACTCACTCTTCATCTGCTAGTGAACCTCCATTTGCACTGACCCAAAACATTGTTGTCGAGGAATCACGTCCATGATTTCCTTACGCGCGACTAGCGCGTAAGGAATCACGTCCATGATTCCTTACGCGCGACTAGCGCACAACTAATGGCACACAATTACCGCGGCGCGCACGCCCGACTTACCTCTGTCCTTGATTACTGTAGTTGTTGTCGTACGATTCATATCCCTGGTCGTCATACGCCGTTCCGTAGCCGTCGTCGTATTCCTAAAAGAGAAGAAGAAGAACGACGACAACAACAACAAGAGAACACAAACGGAACACGTCAGTCAACAGACGAGCACGTGACACAAAACAGCCAATAAGAAACAGCCAGACGGCGATGCGTACGACGCCTGTGAATCGGTTCTACGCCGGGGTTACGGAGCGACGCGAAGAGGCCGCCGATTTCACGGCGTTTCGGCAGCGCCTCAAAAAGGAGGGTCGACGCCGGCAACGTCCCGTTTGCACGCCAGCGATCTTCATCCTTGCCCCGACGCGAGTAGCCCCCCCCCCCCCTGCCTAGCGCCACATCAAAGCGAAACAGCGGCAGCACTCGTCCTCATTTGGGATAAATGGGACTTATGTTCCACAAAAGACGGGCGACCCCTCGTGACACGTCGCTCATCCCCCCCTCCGCCCCCTCAGTGCGCGCTCCTCGGCTAATTCCATCTGGCCCTGATTTGCACGCTCGAAACAAATCTCTGTACGATTGAACGGCAGCCGGAAAAAAATACTCATCACAGCCATGTTATTATTAAGGCCCCTAATGCTTGATTGGAAACACGTGGTTGCCAAATGGCAGTATTGGAGTTGGGTCTTTTATCTCTAATCCCCTCTTGAAAAACCCGCGGCATGTGAGGGAACGACACGGAGTTCATCAAAGCGACTTTGTGAACTGTTGGGAGTGTTTGGGGGCTTTTGAGAGTTTCCGTTTTTTGATCTATTGCTCGGTTCACTATTTCTATTATTGGGAATATTGTTATTATTATTTGCAGTCGTCGTAGTTTGTTTTATTCTTATTTTTATCCTTATTTCAGATCGGAGTGGGTATTTAAGACTTTGATTGAGATCAGCTGTATCTAGATTGGACTTCAGCCCATGTTTTCTTCCCCGCTAGTTGAACGTGATGGCTCACTCTTCCTCAACTCTGCCGTCATTCACTCTCTCAGTCAAGGTTCTCTTGTGGGAGTCATCAGCGGCACGGTTGGTTGCATGGTTTGGAAAACAAAGTAATTAGCCCACCGGCGTCACGGCCCATCACGTTGCCTTTTTTTTGGGTTTAGATGTTAACTCTCGGCCAAAAGAATATGCTTTGTCGATGACGTGGTAAATAACTGTTGAGAAATGAAAGACAAGACTGCTCAGGACGTAGATATAGACCACATAAATACACACTCCCCAAAATGTATATACAGCAAACAATCAGATTTAAAAATATATCATTTAGACTTCTTCTCTTCAAGAGGCCATCGCATACATCTGAGGAACATTTGTTATGACAGAGTACAAGATGTGCGAATGTCCAAAATCCAACACGCGTGAACAGCAATTAATATTTATGACTACCTCCCATCTATCTGATGCATATTTATGCATCATGTTATAGCCGCTGACTGATTTGAGACGAATCGCGTTGGCTGCCATGAATATTTATGGACATATCAATAAAACCGAAGAGGTCTATGAGGCTGTGCGCTGTGTTTCAACATGTGCCGTGGATCAAGCAGTTTCACACGAAGCAAACATCGAAGCAAATGTGTGACCAGAGACGGATCGTTCACTCGAGGCTCCGTCCGATCGCGATCGTGATCGTGATCGGTATGGGCGAGGCAGTGGTTCTCCAGACCAGTTCCCGCCATGCGTTGGGACCGGAGTATCTCCCCATCTCTCGCTCGGAGCTGTGCTGCACTCTATCCAACATGGTCTTGCAGGAGCCGACACATGCAATTATTTCTCTCTTCTTATTCCAATTGTGGAACATACGGTTGAATTGTTGACAGCCTCGCTTAGTGAAAACAGTCTGCTGAATGAACACATTACTGTGGATCGTGGGTTGTATGATTTGATTGTGAACAGCCTCACTTGTAAGTTGCTTGAGATTAAAGAGTGCAAAGTAGACGACGCACGAACACGCACATGTAATGATCATCAGTTCACACTTTATCTAACGAGAACAACAACAGCAATGTAATGTAAGGAGAGAATAACATTGACGTCGCACCGAAAACGAAGAACTGCACGGACTGCGCTTCAGTATTAACACACACGTATCACATCCAGCGCGCCGGCGTTTTGAAATTGAAATTGCCGTGTTGCTGCCAAAATATAGCCTCTGGTCCAACGAAATACAAATTTGCTTCGACATTTCTGAAATCCATTAAACCCGCTGGCTCTGAAGTAACAATGACGGAGTGTTTGGTGAAACGACGCAAGCTTTCTGAAAACTTCTTCGAGGGTGAACAAATGACGATATTAAACAAACATTAAAACAACATTAAAAAATGAGGATGAGGCAAATGTTTATGAAATGATTATAACAATCCTAATTGAAGCGGCATCATCTTCTACACAGAATCTAATTATGTGGTGATGGTTTACAATACGCGTGCAGTATAGATACCATGCCCTGTCGCATGATACACTTACTTAGAAAATAAAAGCACTTATAACAGAGCAGAGTCTTTGTTTTATTGACGCATTTTTTTATGGTATAATAATCACAGCAAACATGTCGAGAGCGAGAGAGAGAGAGAGAGAGAGAGAGAGAGAGAGAGAGAGAGAGACAGAGACAGAGACAACAAAAGAGAGCAAGATAGAGAGTGAAAGAGAGAGAAAGGTAGAAAGAGTGAAAGACAGAGCGAGAGAGAGTGAGAGAGAGGCAGAGATACAGTGAAAGACAAAGAGAGCGAGAGAGAGTGAAAGAGAGAGAGAGGGAAAGAGAGAAACAGAGAAAGAGTGAAAGAGAAAGAGAGAGGGAAAGAGAGAGAGAGAGTGAAAAAGAGAGAGAATGAAAAGACGAAAGCGAGAGAGCGCGCACACAGAGAGACACCAGCTAGACGACTCTCCCCCACCCCCCCACCTCCCTTCCCCCCCCCCCCCTCTCGAAGTGAGTCTTTTCATTGGTATGCTGGTGGCGGCCTGAGAGGCGTGTTGTTAAGAGATAAGGGGTCGGCGCTCACGGGCCCCGCAGAGGACTCACAGAGTGGCCGGGGCCGTGTGTTCCAACAGCACTATCAAGAGCCGCTCCGCCATGCTCGACATCGCCGTGGTAACCAATAGGGATGCGAGGGGGGGGGGGGGGGGGGGGGGGGGGGGGGGGGGGGAACACAGCGCCGCGGTGTCCCCCCCGGTGCACGAGTGCGTTTGTTTCTATGTTTACAACCGCTTGTCATACAGTGTGTAGTGTCACGGGTGGTGGGTCGACCTGTCCGTCTGTCTGTCTGTCTGTCTGTCTGTCTGTCTGTCTGGCAGGTTGGATGTAATGTACGTCCGTCCATCGCTCTGTCAGTTGATCGTGTACCATGTGCGTGCATAGCAGTGCGTGTGAAGATTACGCAGACAGGCGAGCACAGTCTGTTTGTCTTTTTTTTGTTTTGTTCTACTGTTCCCGTCTTTGGTGCGATCGCTCGGCGCCGGCGCCGGCACAATATGGATTTTTACAAACACTAATCCCGTGGCGCCATTCATTCGGCTCAGGGGACAAACGCAGCTCCCACATGCAGGATATCAGGGTTATTTTGCACGAGGCCTGAGGGCCGGGCTCCGCAGGCCACCTATGAACAACACTGTACAGTATGTACAGTATGTGCTCATTTTTGGGTTATATAATTTTAACCTTATTTTAATGAAATTATAATAGTAATAATGAATTATTAGTAAATTAGTCGAGGAGTGTCTTCTTTAATAGTCTTAAGATGGAAATAAGTTTGCGTTTTTCATTTAATAATTTCTAATTGACTAAGAAAACTAAAAAAGCCTCAGTAATGTAGGTGAGCACACCGGATGAATATTGTGATTATAGTAGTAACGCAATTGGGCCTTGCTTTCAGTTTGACTGCAGTCAGCTGGTTAGCGTGAGAATATTCCCCTACTTTATATTTAGCCTCATCAGCTCCAAGGATGACAACACAAATAAACCGAGTCTTTCAATGGCCACGCGAGAAAGGAGAAACGCTCTTTAGCTCAGTTGACTATTCCTGGCTCTTCGGCGTCGGCTTGGAATCCACTGGCCCCATCTGAATGCGTCACCCAAGGGCACCCACTTACTGCACCCACTTACCGCCGGGGTCAGCCAGAAGATTACAAAACACACAATACTTAACCAGAATGAGTCACTTGCAGAGTAGATCACACATACTGTATGTATCCACCACACCAGACACTCACTCTTAGCCAAAGGGATGCCTTAGGCTTGTACTTGACCGATGACACACACACACACACACACACACACAACTATTTCTACCAGCCTACCTCAATCACCCTGTAAGTATAATGTTCAAGTTTTATTTTTAAAACACCCTCTGCACTATTTCTGCATCATAGTAAACATACAATACAGTACACTAATTCCTCTCCAATTAGATTCTTTTAAAGAGACATAATGAATGATGGAAATTAGATTTGTCTGCATAATGCATCTTAATGTTATCCAGGTCTGAATGGGTCGTGCCCAGACTGAATCAGTGAATAATAACATTTCAGTGATTTTGTTTGGCGACAATTAGACTAAGCGTAATGTAATACTGACGATGACACTGGGAATAATAGATTTGATTGGACTGGATTAGTTAGATCATCGGCTCAACATATCCCTGTATAGCAGACATGGAAACACATGGATGGAAAACAGCACAGAACAGCCCACTCTCAAATCTAAACTCACTCATCTAAAATCACCCAGGAGGCAAGAAGAGACCAGAAAGCAGACAGAGACAACCACACAGAGACAAACCAGAGACCAACCATCCAACGATCAATCAGAGACCAACCAGAGCCCAACCAGAGACTAACCTACCAAAGACCAACCAGACAGAAACCAACCAGAGATTAACAATCCAAAGACCAACTAGAGACCAACCAGACAGAGAAAACCAAAAAGACAGAGATCAACCAGACAGAGACCAACCAGACAGAGATCAACCAGACACCAACCAATCAGAAACCAACCAGAGACCAACTAATCAGAGACCAACTGACCGAGACCAACTAATCAGAGACCAAACAGAGGCACATGTGGGGGCAGTAAGGGCGTATCGATTCCCGTACCTAGACCGAAACCGTGAGACAAACGTCCACAATCTCGTCTTGTGGTTCCAGAAGATGGAAGATGGAACCGCGACACACGCCCCTATTACCAGGGATGGGGATGGAGACCCAGTTCTGACCCCCTCCAGCCCCCCACACAACAGCGAGGGATTTTCACAACTCAGTCTCACAATTTGGCGATCATGTTATAAGTTGGAACGCGTTTTTACTGAGAAAGATATTGAATATTCAATAGATATTCACGCTCTGAATTACATCGGTCTGGGAAGGCGACATTGTGAGTTTGTTGTTGTTGTTGAAAGAAATAAATGGAGGCTCGTTGACCTGGCGCTCCAAGAGCCTGAGTTTTTTGTTCCTACTAAGAGTGAATTTGAAGCCCTCACTCCTCAGACGCTACATTGGTGACAACGGTATTTGGAGTGTGTCTTTGCTTTTGAATACATTTTAATTCATTAATTTTGAATTAATTAATTAGTCGGCTCTGCTGGCTAGCTGTACACGTGCGGTTGCGATGGAGCGTCATGTTTGGACTGAGATGCAACATGGAAGACGATGAAGAGAAACGGGCTGGTTCTGTGAGCAATGTGAGAGTGGAGCTCCCGACCGCGGTTTGGTGGCGACGGCCAAAGCCGCTAACGCAAAAAAAACTAAAAAACTTGAGGTATAAACCGAACCGTCGCTCAAATATCGAGGTCCGAACCGAATCATGGATTTGGAGAATTGTTACACCCTTAGGGGCGCAGGTGGTAAGGCGGCAGCAAACATTGGAGGCAACAATCAAGCATGATGCAAAAAAAAAACCCCAAAGCGCTTCAGTGATGAATACAAGCAAGCCTATTTGTTAATACCTGGGAACACTCGTCATGGAGAGCGAGGGCATCGAGACCACAGCACACGCTGCTCCTCCAGCGCCTAATGCACCGCGATGTGTGGATAGATTTATCATCTGGCAGATGCTAGGGGTCTCCTCTTTGCGCCACGCAGATCCACCGAGGCAGGTGTCGTGGGGAGTGCGAGGTAGGTGCGGTTTACAACGGGCGACAAGGATGGGAAACAGCTGGTCCGGGAGTCATTTTATATGACCTCTAACGCATTTGGATACTCCAACCCTTTGAATAAACCTGTCAGATGGCGTTAGGCGCAGGCCGCCGGGGCAATTTTCCAACGCCGGCCAACCTCTTCTCACCCGCTACCTGCTAAATATGCGACGGTGCCAGTAACCCTGCCAAGGGAACTCACTCTGACAGACTGCACTGTGGCAGCTCGGTCTTGGCAAATGCACAAAGCGTTGGATATTTCAAACTTAATAAAGCTGTGGTGTTTTGTTTTTTTAGTTGACGTTCTGCAGGTGAACTACAATGTCAAAACATAAAGAGCTCGAGTAACAAATTCAATATTTTTTTTTTGACTAAAATAAAATGTGCGTGTTACAGTAACATAACACTAAAACACGGACTGCCGGGACAGATACTTGGAGCCAATCAGAAACAAGGGACTCGCAATGACCTTCGTTTCACCAGAGGGGGCGCTGTCCCTAAGGTTTCATTTAAACTTTTTAACGACAATTTAATTTAAAGAAAACGAGTCAGTCCAAACGCACAAGTGCCGTGTGCCTATGAGCATGTGTGAGTTACTGTATCCACGTATTTGATATTGAATACACAAATTCTATGGTCTCTACTCACATATTCGCCGTAGGTGTCTTGGACTATGGGAGGAGTCGGTCGGAATCCCCCTGGCGGGGGGCGCCCCTGGCTCTCTGCGCCGGGACCCCCCTGCCTCTAGAGGAAGGCACCCGGGTCGGAAGAGCCCCTCTGGGCACGGCTCCACGGGGTACCGCCGCGTGCAGGGGGGGCACTCCTCCTCTACTCCTGCAGGTGGAGAAGACGACGAAGAGGAAGAAGAAGAAGGAGAAGAAGGAGAGTAAGACGAGGGTGAGGGGAAAAACAACTTCACTGCAAAAGTCCTAACTTAGCGTAACTTTATAAAATGTGGAAAAGGAGGGTTTGACTGTGTTGCGCTTGTTGTGTTTGCAATCACAACAACACTGAAAAAGTCATTCACTTTATTATATTGTTTGATCGGAGAGACTTTCGAATGGAATAACTTGCCTATGATCTTGGACTGGTTGATATTTCCCTTACGTGACAGGTTTCCAGTTAACCTAGCCATGTAAACACAGTCTCGCGGCTAATGCATGCCGTAGCGACATGTCCTACCGCAAACAAACAGACTGACACCTCAGCAATTTTACCAAGAGATGTAATCTCCACCTTTCCTGTTGCCACAATGTTAACATCTCTACCATGTGTACGTTCATTAAACCAAATTGGTGTTTAATATGTCATTATTGCAGACACTTCATCAAACCAGCCATCCATTTTATAAGCTGGATTTTTACGAGGCTGGTATTGCGAGGGACAGAAGACATGGGCAGCACACACAGGAGACACTGCACACTCGCCCAATGTTAACCTGTCTCAACTATTCTTTTTTCTGTTATTTTGGTAATACAAATGTATAATAATTGTGACGTTTACATGCAAATGCGCTTTAGTTATCAGTCCACACCCCTCCCTCTTGTAACCTCTGGTGCCTTACAAGTCTCTTCTCCGAGTTCAGTGGGAAGAAACAGCTGTACAGTACTAAAAAATACAAAGCAAATATGCACAATATGTTCCACCTTTTTTTTTTTACAGAACCTCTGCTGCGGCACGCTGGGCAAAAACTTGACGACGGAATAACACACACACCTGGGTGAGCGGTGAATGATTAGTTATTGAGTTTTTGCAACTATTATCGTGTTTATTCATCATTTTTATCGGGGCATATGAAACACTTATGATTGAGGTCAGGGCAAACAATTATATGTTTTTAACAATATCTACGGAGAACCAATTGTGACCATTTAGCAACGGTAGTAACAGTCAAAATCACTCAAATAAAATTGCCCTATTAAAGGCGTCCTATTTTTTTGGCATTCTCTTTTTTTCAATCTAAGCTATTGAATGTCACCAATAATGCATTTTTGACAGATAACATGTCACCCGCCACAAGCTCCCATTTTTCAGGGTGAACTGGCCGGCGCTCCCATTAATAAAACACAACATTTAGCGTTGCTGCTCATTCTCTGCAGTGCTTAAAGTTAAGAAGAAGAAATTTAAAATACAAAATAAAGCCAATAAATATATGTGCCTAATTACTTCACTTCAGTGCTCCAAGTCTATATATACTATGACATTGATCATCAACACGGTGGCCGCCAGCTGGCAAGCGTCAAACATTTGACTCGACACACACTGGTTCACTAGCCTCCACACACACACACACACACACACACACACACACACACACACAGCGCACACACACACCCTTCCTGACAGCTCCCCCTATATCTGAGATCACAGTGAGTGTGTCTGTATATACTGTACAGACAGCAGCGGACATATTTCAAGACGTGGGCCACGCATCAGACAGCACCGCCACCCCATCCATTCCATTTAGTGGCACACCACTTCAGATTGGAGTGTTTGCTCTCTCTCTCTGTCTCTCTCTGTCTCTCTCCCTCCGTCTCTCTCTCCCTCCCCTTCTCTCTCTCTCCCTCTCTCTCACACAATTCAATTCAGAGCTTTATTGGCATGGGGAAAATAAACATTTACATTGCCACAACAGTGTAAAGTCTAACGAGTCGCAGTTTACTACAAATAGGTAAGAAATGAAATATGAAATACAAATGATCGCTCTCTCCTCCATCTCTCTCTCCCTCTCTCTTTCCCTCTCTCTCTAGCTCTCTCTCCCCCTCTCCTTCTTTCTCCCCCGCTCTCTCTTTGTGTGTGTGTGTGTGTGTGCACACACCCTTTTGGGAAGATCTCATCCAGACGAAACAGAGCAACACGCGCGTTCTGTTTACGACTTGGCAGCCTCCCATCGGCGAACCGACGGCCGTGCGCTCCTACCATCACCGACTCAAGTTTTATTTCCGGGGTCTCTTTCTTTTTAACACACCACCTCTCTCTCCCACACACACACACACACACAACACACACACAGTCCTGCAACCTCTTCCCCGTTGTACCTGGGCTGACCTTGCAGCCACTGTTATATGGCGGCATGCACCTGGTTTTTATGTCACAGGGAAGCATTTGGTATGCACTGTTTTAAATCATATCTTCATTTATAGTTCAAAGTGATCATGCCTGGGTTATCAGTCTCATGGATTTCACCTTTGGCAACATACCGTGTAATAATAGCATACGGTAGACATGCTGTAAACATAGGCGGCGGGGCACCCCGTATCAGGACTGCATAATGAAAGCGGTCATGTGCTGGACGTAAAATGAACACGTCCTTCTCAGGCGGTACTTAACTTTTCCCACCGAGACGTCCATCGGGGCTTTTTGCCTTATCTTATTCTAAATTGGACAGGCTAATTGCTAATTATGGTGTAAGTCAAAGCACAGCCAGACTACATTATTGTGACTCAGAGCACTGAACACCGCCGTCTCTTCCTCCGTGTGACCTTGTCTGAAGCATAAACAAATTGGTGTTTAATATGTCATTATTGCAGACACTTCATCAAACCAGCCATCCATTTTATAAGCTGGATTTTGTACGAGGCTGGTATTGCGAGGGACAGAAGACATGGGCAGCACACACAGGAGACACTGCACACTCGCCCAATGTTAACCTGTCTCAACTATTCTTTTTTCTGTTATTTTTGTAATAACAGTATTTTGGTAATACAAATGTATAATATTTTTTTACAGGAACCTCTGCTGCTGCACGCTGGGCAAAAACTTGACGACGGAATAACACACACACACCTGGGTGAGCGGTGAATGATTAGTTATTGAGTTTTTGCAACTTTTATCGTGTTTATTCATCATTTTTATCGGAGCATATGAAACACTTATGATTGAGGTCATGGCAAACAATTATATGTTTTTAACAATATCTACGGAGCCAGTTGTGACCATTTAACAACGGTAGTAACGGTCAAAATCACTCAAATAAAATTGCCCTATTAAAGGCGTCCTATTTTTTTGGGTTCATTTCTCTTTTTTTTCAATCTAAGCTATTGAATGTCACCAATAATGCATTTTTGACAGATAACATGTCACCCGCCACAAGCTCCCATTTTTCAGGGTGAACTGGCCGGCGCTCCCATTAATAAAACACAACATTTAGCATTGCTGCTCATTCTCTGCAGTGCTTAAAGTCGAACGTAAGAAATTAAAATACAAAATAAAGCCAAATAAATATATGTGCCTAATTACTTCACTTTCAGTGCTCCAAGTCTATATATACTATGACATTGATCATCAACACGGTGGCCGCCAGCTGGCAAACGTCAAACATTTGACTCGACACACACTGGTTCACTAGCCTCCACACACACACACACACACACACACACACACACACACACACACACACACACACACACATGCACACACACACACACGCACGAACACACACACACACACACACACACACACACACACACACACACACACACACACACACACACACACACCTTCCTGACAGCTCCCCCTATATCTGAGATCACAGTGAGTGTGTCTGTATATACTGTACAGACAGCAGCGGACATATTTCAAGACGTGGGCCACGCATCAGACAGCACCGCCACCCCATCCATTCCATTTAGTGGCACACCACTTCAGATTGGAGTGTTTGCTCTCTCTCTCTCTCTCTCTGTCTCTCTCCCTCCGTCTCTCTCTCCCTCCCCTTCTCTCTCTCTCTCCCTCTCGCTCACACAATTCAATTCAGAGCTTTATTGGCATGGGGAAAATAAACATTTACATTGCCACAACAGTGTAAAGTCTACGAGTCGCAGTTTACTACAAATAGGTAAGAAATGAAATATGAAATACAAATGATCACTCTTCCTCTCTCCATCTCCCTCTCTCCCTCTCTCTTTCCCTCTCTCTCTCTAGCTCTCTCTCCCCCTCTCCTTCTTTCTCCCCCGCTCTCTCTTTGTGTGTGTGTGTGTGTGTGTGTGTGCACACACCCTTTTGGGAAGATCTCATCCAGACGAAACAGAGCAACACGCGCGTTCTGTTTACGACTTGGCAGCCTCCCATCGGCGAACCGACGCCCGTGTGCTCCTACCATCACCAACTCAAGTTTTATTTCCCGGGTCTCTTTCTTTTTAACACACCACCTCTCTCTCCCACACACACACACACACACACACACACACAGTCCTGCAACTGCTTCCCCCTGTCGTACCCGGGCTGACCTTGCAGCCACTGTTATATGGCGGAATGCACCTGGTTTTTATGTCACGGGGAAGTTTTAAATCATATCTTCATTTATAGTTTCGAAGTGATACATGCCTGGGTTAATTCCAGTCTTCAATGGATTTCACCTTTGGCAACATACCGTGTAATAATAGCATACGGTAGACATGCTGTAAACATAGGCGGCAGGGCACAACCGTATTCAGGACTGCATAATGAAAGCGGTCATGTGCTGGACGTAAAATGAACACGTCCTTCTCAGGCGGTACTTAACTTTTCCCACCGAGACGTCCCATCGGGGCTTTTTGCCTTATCTTATTCTAAATTGGACAGGCTAATTGCTAATTACGGTGTAAGTCAAAGCACAGCCAGACTACACTATTGTGACTCAGAGCACTGAACACCGCCGTCTCTTCCTCCGCGTGACCTTGTCTGAAGCATAAACGCCTCCCTTTCATCCACACCAATGATACAACTATCCACTGACTTTCACTTTTTTTGGGCTGGGGGGGGGGGGTTTGAAAATGTCTGGGTGTCAAGAATGGGAAATGTCGAATTGTTGTAGCTGGAGAGTATTTTGGTTTTTTGTATTTTCCCTCCGAGGTCCCTCGGGGAAAGAGCAAGCATAGGAGCGGGGAAACGGCGAACAATTTAAATCACGTGAATTGAAATGCTTTTATGCAAATTGAGCTCTCGGGCCCCGACTCTGCTGCTGCTGCTGCTGCTGCTGCTGCTGCTGCTGCTGCTTGTGAACATTGTGACCGCCCTCGCTGACTACACACTATTAAATGACAAGAATATCTGTCGAAATAGTCCCATTCATACGGTATTGACAGAAACACACACACACACACACACAAAAGAAATAATATCTGCCAGCAATATTTGATAGCCCAAATTAAATGTGGATCACATTAGAGTCTGTTTGATTTCAGAAGCCACACTTGAGAATAGAAAGTCAATTTAAAATATGAACTCGGGGACAAGGAATGTAAAAGCAAAGACAAAAGGCAGACTGGGAGCGGAGGTGACCATAGTGTCTCCCCCCCCGCCCCCGACCCTGTCATCTTCCATCTTTAACTGGAAACACAGATACACATTTTATACACACACACACACACATACACAAAGACACGCACACACACACACACACACACACACACACACACACACACACACACACACACACACACACAAACACACACAGTCGTAAAAACACAGATGCATATACACACACACACAGGCGCACACACACAGATGCATATACAGATGAATACACACACACGTACACACACACACACAAGATGTATACACAGATACACAAAGATGGATACACACTTACACACACACACACACACGCACACACATAACACACATATAGACATAGACACACAATACACACACACACACACACACACACACGCACTACACACACACACCAGACGCACACACACACACACAGGTGTCTAACTGTCTTTTGTGTGTGGTCGATGTATGTGTGTCCGTGTGTGTTATGTTGCTGTGTGTGTCAGTTGTGTCAGTCATGTTGTGTATGCGTGTGTGTGCGTGTGTGTCCGTGTGTAGACTACAACGATGAGATCCGGCAGGCCCAGCTGCAGGAGCTCACCTACCTGAACGGAGGCTCAGACGAGCCAAGGTGCCGGCAGTGAGGGGCGCAACTCAAGTGACGCTGGACGAGGAGACACCAGCTCCCGGCCGCCCAGCGTCACCTTCCCCACGACGCACCCACCTTAACACACACTCTTGTCACACACACTCGCTCACTCATGCTTTTGAGGCTTTGGAGGAATGGATGGGCTATGATCGCACAAATGCGTCAACATGCATGTGTGTTAAGTGTATA
>PIJE02000430.1:332458-339958 GCA_002895965.2 Coryphaenoides rupestris
ATGCACACACTCACACACACACAAACACACACACAGTCGTAAAAACACAGATGCATATACACACACACACAGGCGCACACACACAGATGCATATACAGATGAATACACACACACGTACACACACACACACAAGATGTATACACAGATACACAAAGATGGATACACACTTACACACACACACACACACTCGCACACATAAACACACATTCAAAAGGACACTCAAATACATGCTCACTGACACACACACACTTACACACACACACACACACACATATACACTTACACACACATGCATGTCTGCCGATTTGTGCGATCATATCACCCACATCCATTCCCTCCAAAGCCCGTCAAAAGCATGATGTGAGCGAGTGTGTGTGACAAGACGTGTGTGTTAAGGTGGGTGCGTCGTGGGGAGGTGACCTGGGCGGGCCGGGAGCTGGCGTCCCTCGTCCACGCGTCACTGACTTGCCGCCCCTCACTGCCGGCACCTTGGCCTCCTCTGAGCCTCCGTTCAGGTAGGTGAGCTCCTGCAGCTGGGCCTGCCGGATCTCATCGTTGTAGTCCTACACACGGACACACACACACACACACACACATATACACACACATATAGACATAGACACACAAATGGACACACGCACACACACACACATACAGAGACACACATACATAGACACACACATATAGACATAGACACACATATGGACACACGCACACACACACGTAGACACACACATACATAGACACACACATAGAGATACACACACATAGACACACACACACACACACACACACACACACACACACACACACACACACACACAGCATACACACACATGCAGACAGACACATAGACAACAACACACACAACACACACACACACACACACATACACACACATCCACCACACACACAACACAATACCACAACATGCAAAGATACCACAACACAGCAAAGACAGGAACAGCATGCAAACGGCACACGGCACACACAACACATGCATACTGCCACACTGGACGACGGGACACTGGACTACGGACAGAGAAGGGGAGAGGAGAGAGAGAGAGAGAAGAGAGAGAGAGAGAGAGAGAGAGAGAGAGAGAGAGAGAGAGAGGCTTTCAATTACACTGTATTAAATTACGGCCCTTTTATCTACAGGGTTACAGCCCGGGGAATATCTCATTAATGTACTTTACAGTACGTCCGTGACCGCTGCTCCAAGGCAGCACAACACTGAATCTCTGATCCAACGCTGACGAAAACCCCCTGGAACCCCACCACCACCACCAACCCCAACCACCACCACCCACCAACCCCAACCCACCACCACCTACCAACCACCACCACAACCCCAACCCACCACCCACCACCCACCACCACCACCACCACCACCCCTGATCCAGCGCCCTCATATCATACACATACACACACAAACACACAGCCCGGATTAAAAGATCCCGCAATTAATATGGAAGTGGGTCTGGAATGGGAAAACAGCCTCACAGTGTACACCGGGGGGGGGGGGGGGGGGGGCATGCATTGTTTTGCACACATTAGAGGACAGGATGTGGAGAGAGAGAGAGAGAGAGTGAGAGAGAGAGAGAGAGAGAGGGTTAAAGAGAGAGAGAGAGTTACAGAGCGAGAAGGAGAGAGGGTTAATGGAGGGCTATGCAGACAGTCGGGGCGAGCAGAGTTCATGTATAATGAAAGGCGTTTGAGTAAATATGGCGGCCGTGGGATTTGTCTGGTAGTGAGGTGATCTGTGTGCGTCTGTGTGTGTGTGTGTGTGTGTGTGTGTGTGTGTGTGTGTGTGTGTGTGTGTGTGTGTGTGTGTGTGTGTGGTGCCTGAAAACCTCCGTCCTCAACAGGAGAGCAGGCATGGCATCATACAAACCACACACCACCCCCTCCACCACCACCATCACTAATGTGTGTGTGTGTGTGTGTGTGTGTGTGTGTGTGTGTGTGTGTGTGTGTGTGTGTGTGTGTGTGTGTGTGTGTGTGAATGTGTGTGTGCGGTGGGGGGGGGGGGGGCGTTAAAAGGTTGATGGGGACATTGGGTGGTGGGGGTGGGGGGGGGGGGGGAATGGAAAAACAGGTTGTCTCCCGGAAGCCCTGCAGCCTGCATCTCACTGGGATGCTTTAGCTGAGGAGGAGAAGGAGGTTGTCTTGGGGGGTGGGGGGGTGTTAAAGGTTGACTTGCCATCAGTGTGAAGGAATATACTATATATATATATACTGTATAGCTCTAGCTCTAACAAGCAGAGGGAATGAACCGGGAGGAGGGGGAGGGGTGAGGGTTGAGGGAAAGAGAAAGAGAGAGAGAAAAAAATGAGAGACAGAGAGAAAGAGTTGAGAGCAACTTTACATTACATTCAGGCAGAGGCTTTCCAATCCAAAGCGACTTACAATAAGTACATTTGTCAAAAGAGAAGGAGAAAGAGGTAACGAGAGAGAGAGAGAGAGAGAGCGAGAGAAAAGAGAGAGTGTAGTTCGGTTACTCTCCGCTGTTTTAGATTGTCGATAGTTTCCGTTGTAGTGTGTGAGAGTGTATAGTGTGCTGGGGGGGGGGGGAGGCGGGGGTTGCGTCGGTCAGCACATTGACGTGACGGATCTTTGTGTCCGCTGGCACCCTAGGGGTGAGGGGGGTGAGGGGGGTGAGGGGCGAGCCGTCAAGACACTATTGATTGCTGTAATCAAAAGGCATGTGCTGCCTGATAGCGGGAATCATTGGCGCCACAAATCACCCGGGACAAAACCGCTTGCTGCTGCCTGCCACAGCTGAAGCGGTGCTTCAAAAACGTCCAGACGGTCCCGGCCAGCTGTTTTCGGCTGGCTTGTCTGTGTACTGAGGGAAGCTCAAGCCGGGCCTGCGGGTGACTGGTTGGGTTATGCCCTCTTCGCAGCGCGCCTATTCAATGTCATTTGTGTCTTCGTCTCAGTACCCCGAGCCATCTCGTTTGAACGCATTTCATCAAATCAATGACAACCTATTTATGACTCTGGAATATGATACAGGTTGCTGTTACGCTATAATTTCAGTGCTAATTTGTTCGGTAAACGCCGTCTTAGAAATATCATGCTTAATTTTAAGATTTTTGTTCCCTGGCCACATTTTTGACCAATCAGGGCATCTCTTTCCACCTGGTTGTGTCGGAAAAGACTTCTCATGGTGGTTCGAAACGGGACGGAGGGAGCAGAGAGGCATGGATTTTTTGAAATTATAGAATATGAATATTCGTTCTTTTTTAATTAAATTAATTAAATTACATATAATGAAATCAAAGCCCATGTTAATTGGCATCTGTATACTGTACGTATAGTGTACTAATACAGTATTCACACTGTATACTGTATGTGTACTATACAACATTTATACTGTACATACTGCATCTATTGTACAGCAATACTGGTGTGGATTTTGTTTCTCTCTGGAGGATGAGAAACACGGTGAGGTTGGGGGGAAAAAAACACATAAAAAACAATGAAAAACCTGAAATGGATCGGAAAGGAAGAGAAGGGGGGGGGGCAGGATGAGTTAAAGCGAAGAACAATGGAGAAGAGCGGTTGCAGGAGCAGGCAGTAGAGGAGGAGGAGGAGGAGGAGGAGGAGGAGGAGGAGGAGGAGGAGGAGTACAGGTGCAGAACATTACCTTCTCCTTGTCTCTCATGGATCCCTTCCCCAGGATGGACATCTTGGTGAGGGTGTCCTCCTGGAGCCTCTTTAACGAGTTCCCACGGGGCCCCAGGAGTTTGCCCACAAAGTTAAACTACAAGGAAGGAAGCACAACACAAGCACGGAGAGAGAGAGAGAGAGAGAGAGAGAGAGAGAGAGAGAGAGAGAGAGAGAGAGAGATCAATGGCAGCCGGGCCCCCTCTTTGGAGATAAATAGATAGGAGATAACACTCTGGCATTTACAACGTCGGCTGCGGCTGTATTTGAGGGTCGCCGACGGCAGCCTGATCAGCAGTGATAGCCTGTCTCCCGTGACGATGTGAAACAGGCGGTCAAGATGTTTTCGGTTGGTAAACATTTTTTAGCCCTTTTTCAATTATATTCAAAATTTTTTCATATTTATATACTGTATATATATATATATATATCACACCATCTCTTAATAAACAGATGACCCCACAAGGTCAGCTAATCCTGACAATGATGACATAAACACATGCTTTTATTATTAAAAAACGATGATTATTTTTAGAAATAAAGGCTATTAGAGCAATGCAGCGCCAGTATAAACCCAGTTCTGACAGGTCAGACGGCCAAGGTAACACATACAAATTCACATACGCACACACGCAGGCACACACACACATGTGCACACACACACACACACACATGCACACACACAAACACAAATCTCATCCAACACACACACACATACACACACACACACACAAAGATCCCATTATGCGCCGACACACACGCACACACACACACACACACACACACACAGACGTCCATACACAAACACACACACACACACACACACACACACACACACGGCTTGCCCCCTTGCTCTATCCCAGACCCCCGACCCCTGAGTCTCCCTTTAGCGGTGAGTTATACAACTGTCTCCCTCCACTATCTGGGTCATCAATTAGTGGGCTGGGGAAAGAGAGGAGAAAACACGAAAATAAAGGGAACTCGAAAGACAGAAGTACAGAAAGAGAACACACCTTTTGTGCTCTAACCCTCACCTATATCCCCTCTCAAAGTAAACGCTTATTGGCTCCTGCAAAATAATTGTCTCCTGCCAATTACAGGCGCAGAGGGAGGGAGGGAGGTGGGGGGTTGAGCGTGGAGGTGAAGCCGCCTCACTGTGAAATGCACTTAGCGCCTATTGGCTTCTGTCACCACACCCCCCCCCCCCCCCCCCCCCGCCCCGGCGCCCTCGGCCCGAACCCAGGGAGCGTCGATCAACGCTCGCGGCCGCTCACAAATGTACGATGACGCAGAGAGACCTTTAGAAAAAGCTCGGTTCGCCGCCGTGCGTCGTTGCAGTTAAGCGGTAAGGACCCTGACCAAGCGCGGCGAAGGACCGCCCTTAAGTGTATTCCGCACGAGTAGAATATCCCCGCGGAAGAAGATAAATACAAAAACGGCCCATAGAACAAGTGCAGTTTGTTGTTCACATACGTATGACGTCCGCGGAGGCCATCTTTTGGTGGCCGTTCGAAGAGAGAGATCGCATTTGCCTTTCCCATACCGCCCAGACTAATTCCCAGTAAATGCCACGTAAGTGATCTGCACAGCAAACACATCACTACCGCCGGTTTTGCAGAAGGTGTGTGTGTGTGTGTGTGAAAAGGGAGGGAGGCTGGATTATCCCGCCTGAAACACACAGGTTGTGCTGAAGTTACTTTGAATAGATCCCGCCGTGATTATTGGTCGCCCGACAACCGGTGATAGTTGTATTGGGGGCTTCATCTGCATTTGGGAGGTTTCATCCGGGATGCAGTGCATTGTTGCATTGTTGTCGAGCCTCTAGCGTCGAAAACATGAACACCGATTGCGAAAGGAACGGGAAGCCCCGACGTGCACTGATCCCAGATCGCTATCACTGCCCGCTGCTGTGATACGGCCGCTATCCCGCTGCATCTGGAGTTTCAGCAGCAGCGCACACACGCACACACACACACACACACACACACACACACACACACACACACACACACACACTTAATCCTCTGTTTCTTTCTGCAATGCCTGAATTATGCAGGCATTATCTTTAAATTGATGCTTTTTTTGAGAGAGGGGTGTGTGTGTGTGTGTGTGTGTGTGTGTGTGTGTGTGTGAGGTGGCGTGGTTTTCTATCTATCAGCTGAACAGCAGAAGGGTGCTGGTATGATTAAAGAAAGAGAAAGGTGGGGCGGGGTGGCGGGGGGGGGGGGGGGGCGGAGTCAGTGGACACAAGTAGCGTGAGAAAGTATGATTTATCACCTCAATGAAAGTGAGTTGGAGAAAGGGTGTGTGCGTGCGTGCGTGTGTGTGTGTGTGTGTGTGTGTGTGTCGGGTTGTACGGCTTCGGGTATTGCGGGGCTCTCCATGTCTGAGATCTCTCTCGCTCTCTCTCTCTCTCTCTCTCTCTCTCTCTCTCTCTCTCTCTCTCGTCTTGTTCCCCCATTATGTGCTCTGAATGCATTCCTGCTGCTGCTGCTGCTGCTGCTGCTGCTACTGGTGTATTTGGTGCTGGTGGAAGAGGAAGAGGAGGAGGTGGCGATGAGCTCAGAGCGGCCCGGCATAGAGGAGAGTGATTGTGCTGAGGACAGCAGGGGTGTGGGGGGTATGGGGGGGGGGATGTAAAGTCCAAGGATAAATCACTATTTTCACCACAGCACGAAAAATAAAACAGTGGGAAAGGAAGTCCGGGGGGCGGGTGGTGGTGGGTCTCTTTTACATGGAAGGTTTTTATTTGTATTTTTTTGTTTTAGCACAGAAGGTGCACCAAATGAGAATATCGTTATGGAAAAATACTACAACACAAAAACAACACACAAATGACACATCCTTCCATGTGTCAGATGTGCGTGTTTATGAATTGATGGCTGAATGTAAGCAGACAGCAGACTAGATTTTTTTAAACAGCAGATTTTAAGATAATTTGCCCATGAAGGCTGTTGTGAAAATATCCAATTTGCATGAGCTGCAATTACTTGACGTGGGTAAAACGTGTCAATGTAAATGTATGATAACACCATTATAAACACAGTACTTTAGTGATGCAGAGATGCTCTCACCGACGTTTTTTTCTCGTTTGTCTGGTGCATCATCTGACATTTCGTTTAGCGAGAATGAAAATCGTGGCACAAAAAATTATCACATTCCCAAGGATAGCGAATATCGCAATATCAGTCAAAATAAGCGCGTCGTTTTTGTCACCGTATCGTCCGGCCCTAGTTCTGATCTGCGAGATACACCGTGGTGGTGCACATCTGCACGCCATTCCACTACGGTATAGCCTTCCCAGCACAGAACCAGTTTGGGAACATTTATAGCAGACCATAGGAAACGCCTGGCGCCAACCCAACGCTTTGTCCTTAACCTCACAGGAGTGTCAAAGTCAAACGCAATCTCCGCGGGCCAATTTATTCGCAATGCACTAGACAATACAGTCCATCCACCGAGCTTAATAGCAACGAACAGTGGGGGGGGCCAAAAAAAACCCAACTATTCCATCTCTGTGGGAATTGGACTGGCATACCCACACACACACACAAACACACACACACACACACACACACACACACACACACGCTCACACTCGCCCACCCACACGTGTTCTAATGTTATAATACGGATTGCGGACCAGCACCACCAGCACCGGCACCAGCACCACCACCACCACCACCACCACCACCGCCCTTCTTCTTTCCAGAACACGCTTCTAAATGGCGACGCCACTTCAATGTCACGAGCCAAAAGGTGAGGCTCTGCGGTTCAGCGGGAGAAGGCTGCTCGCGTCGGACCGATCACTCTCGCCACTGCTACCTG
>PIJE02000431.1:14181-29181 GCA_002895965.2 Coryphaenoides rupestris
TTAACGATACAGGGAGAGAAGACGGACAGACAAGTGAGTGGGAGTCGGGAGAGGTCAAATATGGCGGCTTTCTAAGAGAAGAAAAGTAGACCGCGAAAACCGAGCATTCCAGAAGGAATGGACCGACGCATACCTGTTTCATTCTTCCCGCAGCGAGCACTAAACCACTGTGTCTCATATGTTCAGAGACCGTGGCACTTATTAAAAGTGGCAATGTGAAACGCCACTATGAGACAAAGCACAAAGCTTTTGAACAGTCATACCAACCCAAGTCTGAACTGAGGTCGCAAGAAAATTAGCAGTCTCAAGAGCCCAATATGATCAATCCACCAGGATTTTAACCCATTCTTTCACTGCCCAAGAACGTGCTCATGAATGTTCCCTCAGAGTTGCTTGGATTTTAGGTCAACACAAAAAGCCCTTTACAGATGGAGGTGTTGTCAAAGGAGTGCATGAGTGCAGTAGCAGAAACATTACTTCGAGGGTAAACAAAAAGAAGAGCTTGTGACAAAATAAAGTAAAATACCTCTTTCAGCATCAACAGCCACAAAGAAAGGTGAAATATAGCCCAGGATGTGTTAGCCCAGCTGGATGAAGCCATTCATAAGACACCATGTGTTAGGCTTGACTGTAGATGAGTCCACTGATGTGTCTGACAATGCTCAGTTGTTGGTTTATGCAAGGTTCTTCAACAAAGACAAGAAAGAGTTCTGTGAAGACATATTAGGTGTAACTTCCCTTCAGACCAATACAAGAGGAGAGGACATCTACCTGGCCATTAAGGAGATGTTAACAAAGCGAGGAATAGAGCCAAACCAAGTGGTTTCAATAACCACAGATGGAGCCCCTGCCATGCTAGGGAGAGAGAACGGAGCTGTGGCAAGAATGAAAGAGGACAATCCTGAGCTAATCTCTTACCATTGCATAATTCATCAATCTGTCCTATGCTCCACCCTGTCAGATGAGCATGCTGAGGTGATGAACACAATGATGAAAATGATAAATTTTCTCAGGGCATCCTCTTCTTGTCAGCATCGCATGCTCAGGGAATTCCTCAAAGAAGTTGATGCAAACGCTGATGATCTTTTGCTTCACAAACAATGTGAGATGGCTCAGCAAAGGCAGGGTGTTGGAGCGATTTTGGTCCATCAGAAGGGAATTAGCAGCTTTCTTGGCAGAGCTGAGAAGTCAGAAAGCAACACACTTTTCTCTCTTTTTAAAGGATGAGAAAAAGATGGATAATGACTCGCGCCCTTTTTGGTTGATCTCCACTTCACAGCCTTGAATGAACTGACATTATGAGGCTACAGGGCAGGGACCAATCTCAATTTAGTGAACTGATGACAGCTGTCCGCTCCTTTCAGAGGAAAACTTGGTGTTCAAAGAAGACCTGCAGGAGAGACTGTGATACACTTCCCAGGCAGTGCAGACAGGTTCAGGGACGGAGAAGATGTGTCCTTCTTTTTGTCTGATCTTACATTGTTGTAAAATTTGGTAGAAGACTGTTAAGTCGAGTTGTGAAAGTCTACAGAAAAGGGAAATTCAAGCTGGCTGGCTAGACTTTACCTTTTATTTATTTTTATGCAATTTAAAGCACTTTGTTTTAGAATATCTCTTCTAATTGTCTAGCCCTCTTTCAACATTCGATAATAGAAGATTGTTCAATAGGCTATACCCCTCTACCAGCCTAGGCGTATTATATATGTTTCAATGTGTAAACAACTCACATTTTGTTAAAATGTTTTTAAGTACTTTCTGTACTTCACAATCATAACGCAAGTTAGACATTATGATGTTCCGGACCTTTGCTTGAGGAGATTTTCTCTAACTGGACTTTTTCAAATTTTAGTTACCCCTGAAATAGGGGTTAGGGTTGGTTATATTAATATTATGCTGACTAGCCTGCCCCATTTTAGATGATAAACTGTGTTTTGTTGTATAGCGGTAGTTGTGCAGTAACAATTACATTAAGACATTTGGGGGTTATATTGACCCGAAACAGTTTCAACACTAACTTTAATTGATTTATTGATTTATGTCGGAGAGACTTGAGAAGCTCCCTCAGTCTCATCTTGTTGTGAAGCTCATTCCACAATGAGGGGTCTTTCTTTCTGAACTCTGTCCTCGCCTTAGGGACCATCAACACCAATAGAGGATGGAACCTCAAACCCAATAATCACTGGAGGAGCCATATTAAGTTATTAGCTATTTATATTGTTTTTGACTGTTATTCTGAAGGACTGGAAGACTTCCTGGGCCTTTCAAGACGGCGCCTCAATGACTAGACGAGACAACAATCGACGAGAGCAAACTAGCCAACAGCCATCCTTTTCTCAACCATTGGTTGAGTAATCACATGGTTTGTGATTACTTACTAGAGATTGATTTAAACTTCTCCGAATGGTTCTCTGAACGAATCAACACAGACCCTCTCGACATGGCTTGACCATCGCTAGCCACCCAACGCTAATGTCTGGCTAGCATGTGGTTGGTGTTCTGTAGCTAATGTCTGGCTAGCATGTGGTTGGTGTTCTGTAGCTAATGTCTGGCTAGCATGTGGTTGGTGTTCTGTAGCTAATGTCTGGCTAGCATGTGGTTGGTGTTCTGTAGCTAATGTCTGGCTAGTAGGGGTGGCACGGTTCATGAAAAAATCCCCAAAACAATTTATGGCATGCGATCTACCCGGACTTCCTTTGCGATCGACCGGTCGATCGCGATCGACGTATTGGGCACCCCTTTCCCCCCCACCGGCCACCGCATTTGCTGGAGTGTTAAAGATTAAAAGAAAAAATAACAACAAGAACCGTACAGAACCGAAAACCGTAACCCTAAAACAGGTGATACGAACCGAACCGTGGGTTTTGTGAACCGTGCCACCCCTACTGGCTAGCATGTGGTTGGTGTTCTGTACCTAATGTCTGGCTAGCATGTGGTTGGTGTTCTGTACCTAATGTCTGGCTAGCATGTGGTTGGTGTTCTGTAGCTAATGTCTGGCTAGCATGTGGTTGGTGTTCTGTAGCTAATGTCTGGCTAGCATGTGGTTGGTGCTCTATGGCTAATGTCTGGCTAGCATGCGGTTGGCTGATTACTGAGTAGAGATTGACATAACTTTATTTTAACTTGCTTTGCAATCTTTGTGACATTATTGGATTGTCTACCTTTGTTCTCTGGATATGATCGCTTGCTTACCTGCCCACTGACCTGGAGCACCACCCACTACATACCAACACCTGCACAAGGTACTTCATTCATTATTCACTGCTTGGTTGCTCAACAACAGTGTGTATCAAAAGAGACAGAGGTTGTTAAGTATTAAGTATGTACATGGACAAGTATATTTTGATATACAGCACACCATAAGTATTATATTTAGGCCCAGAGGAATCTTAAAAGTGCATTTCCATGTTCCAAAAGCTCTCCTAACAATGACTGCTGTGCTCTCAGATAATGACCCCCAAAAATATAATTCCCATTTGAATTGGCCATGTAAGT
Organism: Coryphaenoides rupestris; assembly: GCA_002895965.2. NCBI lineage: Eukaryota > Metazoa > Chordata > Actinopteri > Gadiformes > Macrouridae > Coryphaenoides > Coryphaenoides rupestris. The sequence goes on from PIJE02000431.1 coordinate 17,674, forward strand.
GCTTTATTTAGTTTGATCCCAGTAATACATAAGGGAATAGTGGGACTTTTCCCCCCCACATAATATGGAAAAAAAAATCACTGATGATTCAGTTCCCATGGAATAAAAATATCCTGTAAATGGAAACGACTGACGGTTTTGGGACCGGCTTATATTCTGATATTCTCATGGCAGACATGTCTGTGACACGGGGTCCCTGGAGAACTGAACAATTGACACTAAGAAACAGGACTCTTCCCAAGCTTGTCCAAGTTCGCTCTCGTCCGAAACGGGTTAGTCAAAAATGGCAAACTGCGGGGAAACTAAAATGTATATATACACACGCACGGCCGTGAATTAAACACAAAGTGAATGTTTGTGTTTTCCCAACACACAGGAAGCAGAATAATCTGTAATTCACTCAAAAGAAAATTGGAAACGTCCAGAAAAAGACATCAGTTGTCCCAAGGTGCTTGGGGGGAGAACGTGTGCGTGGGGAGGGAGGACGATAAAAAAATACTTCGAGCCACTTGAGTTTTATGACAAGCTAAATATTTACAGTGAAAACAATTGGGAGCCTAGGGGCTGTTGACCTCCGGTACTCACTTGTGAAATACTCTTCAACTACTTCAAGTTCTCTGAATGGTTCAGAACTCAAAACGGACCCTCTCGACATGGCTTGACCATCACTTGCCACCCATCTGGCTTGCATGTGGTTTGGCTTGCATGTGGTTGGTGTTCTGTGGTGATACACCTAAAGGGCACCTATTTTACCACCAGGTGTGATGTTGGGCTACCCTCCAGTTATCACAAGTAGGGACTCCCACCCAGATGTATGATAGATAGATCAACCCTACCAGCCTACCCAGGGGGTCGTACCAATGGGTAGGGCCGATCTATTCATCATACATCTAAGTGGATGCGTCCACTTGTGATGTCACTAATGGGTAGATTTTGAAATGGTTTGTAATGACTAATCAACATCTGACGTGGTGGTCAAGGTTTCAAGTAGAATCAACACTCAAATTAACATGACAAAGCAATATTTTGTGATTTTATTTCACTGCCATTGTGCAGTTGGTAATGCTATCTATTCAACGTCTAATCTCAGCTCCTGGGGCCAAATCTTCTGGGATTTCAGCCAATTAGATTTGGCGAGGGGAACGCGGGCGAGCCAACTTCCCACCGAGTGCAGCTGCTATTGGTTAATCTCACATGACGACAAGGCGGAACCAGCTGTGTCCCGAGCCAGCGAGTTGGCAAACATGTTAACAGATGACACACACCATCAACTAAACGCCTTGCTGTTGCACTGCGGACGTTCTGTTTACTCTCTGGATTTCTACAAGATAAATGTTTGTGGCAGTTGTTGGCTTGTTGGCTTTTCATAGGAGTTTTTGTGTTTCACATCGCCCATCATAATCGTGAAACGACATAAATTAACCAGTTAGCCAATTCAAGTGCACAAATAAATCAATTAAGTCAGGAAAGTCACCATCTTGAGTTCACTCATTAGCATTGCACCTCTGTTTTTGCTAATTAGCAATTCCAGCTGGCTGAGCCCAAAATACAAAGTGATCCAGAGGATTACTTTGACATTCTAGACCTGGAGTTTCCACAATCCTGGTGGGAACTGCTTAGCAAAACATCCTTTAACAAGCGTCCAACAACAACCCCAGATATCTACGGCTTAAATACTTAGCTCAAAGGGCACCGAAACACCGGTCGATAGAATCTGATGACGTACATAGAAAAACAATCATGTCAGCACTCCTATTGGAGTGTTCCCCAACCTGTGGGTCGAGACCCCACTTGGGGTCCCCTGATATGCATGTGGGGTCGTGGGAGATTGGTGAAATTGATACATTTTCGTTCAATAAATATTTAAAAGGTTTAAAAGGGCTCATAAAGATCCTGTATATACCAACAAAACGCCTACTGATTCGTAGCAACAACCAAACTATGACTATCCAAAAAGCATTTGTTAACCAGGACAATATTACGGGCATTTGCAGATTGTTGTTAAAACTGCCTTTTAAGTGTTTGATCTTTGTGTGTGTGTGTGTTTGTTTGCTTGCTAAATGTAGCTAGATGTATCTGTGTTGTCACACTGCCTTCTTGAAAAAGAGATTTTAAATGTCAGTGAGTAATTACCTGGTTAAATAAAGTTTTAATAAAACAACAAATCTGGATGCATATGTGTGTGGATGCAGATGCACAAAGCTGGGTGTCACAAAAATGTCCATGCCTAAAAATTGAAAAATGCAGAAGACTAAAATGACTGGGAAGTAAGTAACTGTCCCATTCTCATCAAGTTAAGACTTGATGGTTTAATGACAAAGTGTCTCTGTCCTTGGTCACCATCACCTCCTGCTTATTTTTACTGACTTCCTGTTGGGAGGGTCCCATGGACCCTCATGGGATCCATGACTGAGGGCAGTTACCCTTCGCTTTCATGAAGACCCCCTCATCTCCCACCGGGGGGGGGGGGGGCATGACAAGGGTCAGACACAGACTCCGCCTCCTCCTCCGTGGCTTGGGTTAAACTTCAACCACCGCAGTTGCCACCGGTGATGAGACACGGGAGGGGTTTGGTGAGTGGTGTGTGTGTGTGTGGGGGGGGAGGGTGTCAAGGGTCACAGCTGATTTACAGCACCCACGGTCGTTTCCATGGACACAACTTTGGCTTTTTTGTGTTTCACACGATTGTCGCGAACATGTTTCCCACAGGATGTGGCCTGATATCAAGTTTTAATGTATTGTATGTGTGTGTGTGTGTGTGGTGTGTGTGTGTGTGTGTGTGTGTGTGTGTGTGTGTGTGTGTGTTTGAGTGTATGCACATGTGATCATCAATCATCACTATGCTGTGTGTATGCGTGTAGCTCTGTGTGTGTGTGTGTGTGTGTGTGTGCATGCGCACGCACGAGTGTGAGAGCGAAAGTGTGGGTGAGAAAAAGAGGCAAAGAAATTGTGTGTCTGTGTCTGTTTGTGTGTGTGTGTGTGTGTGTGTATGAGAGAGAGAGTGAGGGAGAGAGAATGGGGAAGATAGAGAGAGGGAAAGAGAGGGGAAGAGTGTGAGCACTACAGAAAGAGAAAAAGTAGAGATAGAGCCTGATGTGTGGATCATGACCATGGGAAAGAACTTAGAGGAACACCATCACCCCTCTAGGCACCAAGCCGCCCCCACCCGCCCCCCACCCAAACACACACACACCCCACCCACTCCCACAAACACCCCCAACCATCGGACCCCCCCTCTCGCTCTGTCTCTCTGGGACTCCACAGAGTGAGTCCCATCAGTCCATCTCCCCCCCTACCCCTCACAGTGTGGAGCAGTGTTGAGGAGCAAGAGAGGATCTCCTCCTCTCTTGCTCCTCAACACTCAACTCCATTTATGACCAAGGGGGCGTTTAGGGAGGAGGAGAAGAGAGAAGGGAGCAGGAGAAGAGAGGAGGAGTTGAGAAAGGAGGAGGGGGAGAGGAGGAGAGAGAAGGGAGTAGGAGAAGAGTGGAGGAGTTGAGAGAGGAGGAGAGGGAGAGGAGGAGAGAGAAGGAGGGGGAGAGGAGGAGAGAAAAGGGAGTAGGAGGAGAGAGGAGGAGTTGAGAGAGGAGGAGGAGAGGGGGAGTAGAGGGAGAGGAGGACAGAGGAGGGGGAGAGGAGAGAGAGGAGGGCAGGGGGAGTTTTGGGAGGAGGAGGGGGGGAGAGAGAGAGGGGAGTCAAGAGGAGGAGAGGGAGGAGGAGGGCGAAAGGCGGTAACCATCTCCCTCTGTAACTATGGTGACCATCGTAGCCGCTTAGCTGCAAAGGAATTGCGTACAATTGGAATGTTTTGAATGTTTTTATAATATACTGTATATCATGCTATATGATAAATATGATATGTCATATGTTATGTGATGAGGACATTTTATGTTTATCAGCAACTTGATTCATTAACTTTAACTGTGAATTAAACGTATCAATTTCAGGAAATTGTATGCTAGCCCTGCGGCACAAGTGTTCAACATTCAAAACTAACTTTCAGACAATAAGACAATAACAATCTGTGTGCCACGGTGTTTCCTACTGCTTACTACTGAGCTCCTCCAGTTGGAACTAACGCGTTCAAATCTGTTTCCACCCACACTCCACCATACTATTTCATTTCCACGTAGGAGGTCTGGAAGTCAAGCGTTCTGTTACCATAGTGACGGCTGCTTGTCGAACGATCGAGTGTGCGCAATGATAAAGTCTCGTGAAACACTTGAAAACAACAACAAGTATCGGGCATATTTCACGACGGGCAACAGTGAATATTTACCGCCGACTAATAGCCTGGCAAATATATCTGGAAGAGGGCACGCCACGGACAATAATACATAATTAATACGCTTTTTGTCCAGAAGTCCAAGAGTCTCGGGGAATAAAGAAACCTTTAGTAAATCACTTGTTGCACCAAATACCCCAAATTAGCATAGCCCTCGCCATGGCAACCACCTTGGTACACGCAGGACCCCTAAATCTCGCTTAGTGAGACTCCTAGAGAGAAAGACGTGTGATTGAAGAGATCGTGGAAGTTCTTTGTTGATCCGGGAAATTGTGAACGGGTGTGTGGCGGCGTCGGGGCGTTGTGGACGGTAGGGATCCAGAGAGACAACTCTTCTCCTCTGGACCAGCCTCTGCCGACGCCTCAGAGCCATGAGGTCTCCACCACCAACAACACTAGAAGCTGCAATCAGAATACACCCTCCCAGTAGATATATAGTGACACACAGAGAGACACACACAGAGACATATATAGGCAGAGGCAGAGAATGCGAGAGAAAGAAAGAAGAAGAAGAGAGAGAGAGGAGAGAGAGAGAGAGAGAGAGAGAGAGAGAGAGAGAACGAGAGAGAGAAGAGATCTAAGAGAGAGAGAAAGACTAAGAAAGAGACATAAACAGACAGAGGGAAAGAAAGAGAGAGAGAGAGACATATATAGACAGAGAGAGAGAGAGAATGAGAGAGATCTAAAGGTAGAGAAAGAGAGAGACAGAGAGAGAGAGACATATCAAGACAGAGATCGAGAAGAGCGGTGGGGTTGTTCACCGAGAACCCTCGGTGAACAACGAAAACAGAGCCCCCCCAGCTGGTGTCTCACCTCCCCTCCCTGCTGGACCCCGCTGAGAGAGACCCAGACCCTATTAAGACTGAGAGAGAGAGAGAGAATGTGGTGTGTGTGTGTGTGTGTGTGTGTGTGTGTGTGTGTGTGTGTGTGTGTGTGTGTGTGTGTGTGTGTGTGTGTGTGTGTGTGTGTGTGTGTGTGTTGGATGACATCATCATGCTTCCAGCTCCCTTTCATCTCTCTGGGCGTCTGGGCTGAGATGGGTGCTCTGATTGTGGGATAAATGTCATCACCCCCCCACGGTTGGCGTATATAATGATGCTTCTGAGGTTGTCATTGCGATAGACAATAGCGTCCCACAGCCAGATGGATGGATGTGGGGGGGGCGTGGCTCGGGTGTCCGATTCCCAACAAAAAGGTACTGGGTTTGAACCCCAGTCTAACCAGTATGCATCCTATAGAGCAAGACCCCCCCCCCCCGTCACTAGCCTGATATCAGACAGAATAGTAAACTCGTTACACAAGGCCCGAGTTAGCCCTGCCCCGTGCAGCTGATTGGCTAATCCTTTTCGTGTCACAATGCCAGAATCCACCCCACTCAGCTGAGTGGGGTGGATTCCAAAAGGTCTGGAACCAGGCATGGCGCTTGTGATTAAATCGTCTGCGAAATGACTTTTCTTTTGGCCGAAGAAGTGCGTTACATTACAACAGTACAATGAGAGCATACACAGCAAGCCCATAGAGGGAATCGAACCCTCACCCTCCCGGGCAGTCTCAACCTATGGAGGAACGGACTTGCTGGGAAATTCTTCTCGAGATTGAAAGGCCATCTTATTCTCTCTCTCTCTGTCCCACTGTCCCACTGTCTCTCTCTCTCTGTCTGTCTCTCTTTGTCTCACTCTGTCCATGTGTCTGTCTCTCTCTCTCTCACTCACTCTCTTTGTCTGTCTCTCTCTCTTTGTCTGTCTCTCTCTCTCTGTCTGTCTCAGTCTCTGTCTCTCTCTCTGTCAGTCTGGCTATATGTCTCTCTCTCTCTCCCTGTCTCTGGCTATCTGTCTCTCTCTCTCTTTCGCTGTCTGTCTCTCAGTCCTTTCCTCCTCACACTTAGCACAGCTTTGTGTGTGTCTCCCGATGTGTCATCCTCAGAGTTCCCCCACTCATGTCTACTAGCACTCGATGATTGTGTGAGAGGAGTGGTGGGGGTGGGTGAGCGGTTGCCCGTGACCCTTGACCTCAAAGGGATTTTGTCACCCACCCCATCTCTCCCTGGGAGGGAGTCAGAGCCTCCAGTTGTTCCCAGCGAGGGGGGGTGAGGGCATGGGGTGAGTGAGTTCCCCCACGCGGGACAATTGTCGCTCTCTTTGCTCTGTTTATAGCGCCGTGGCTTTTCCCGCCTACCCAGCACACCATCAGAAACACTGTTCCCAACAGACCACCACACACACACACACACACACACACACACACACACACACACACACACACACACACACACACACACACACACACACACACACACACACACACACCACACACACACACACACACACACACACACACACACACACACACACACACACACGCCTGTGCAAATACACACACACATACCCGAACAAACACACGTGTGCATACACACACACATAGAGTACAATTTGCATGCATGAACACACACACGTGCACCTGCACACATGTTCACAAAGGCACAAACGCATGCAACAATACGTACACACCCAACACACACACACACACACACATAGCACATTCATTCTCTCACCACACACACACACACAAATGCACAAATAACTCCTATATAGGCTTACACACACACAAACACACATCAGTGCTAGTCTCATCTCCTCCACCTCTGCCTCCACCCTACACTAAGCCACTAAGGTGGTAATGCAGGTGATCCCAGCATGTGCAACCTATGACCGCCTCCGCTTTCCCGCCCCCCCCCACCCCCGAGATATGCATCGATGGGATCGGTATGCGGTCTGCAAACGTGTTGCAGAAAACAGCAATGCCCGCCCCGGGTCGTAGGAGAGCGAGAACGATCAGACTGCGATCGTCCAGCCTGGTGCGCATCGCGCGCCACAAAGGGACTGGACTGTTAGCGAGCGCTGCGGCGCATAGCTCAACTCCAACGCTTATCTGTTGAGTCTCACACACACACACACACACACACACACACACACACACACACACACACACACACACACACACACACACACACACGTTTACGCGTGCGTGTATTGGCTGTCCCCAAACACTGACTGGGCAACATGGTAACCATGTAGGCTATGTGAAGAATACGTTTGCCATTAGTTAAATTAGGCTATACATTGAAAAAATCGTCACGGTTAACGATTGGCTTCAATCATGAAGGCTCAAACCAGTCAATTAACTGAATTCAGTTATTTCATTAAGATTAGAAGCACCAATACAATGAATTCTGAAAGTACATGCGATTAAATATCGCAACCCCACAGTCAAAATTATCCTGTCATAACTCTAAGGTTGAGTGTTCATCATCATCATTATACCCTTCTGTCTCTCTCTGTCTCTCTGTCTCTGTCTCTCTCTCTCCCCTCCCTCCCATGGTGTGACTTCCCCTTCACCGCCCCTCTAAGGACTAATACTAAGTGTTTACTGTTTAGGCTGAAGCAGGTGCTGGGATCCGGACACCAGATTATAACAAAGCATGCTATGTCTTGTAGTTCAAGTGCTGCAACAGCGGAAATAAAAAACTCCCCTGAACCTCCGGTAAACGAAAAAGGCTTGTTTCTTTTATTTGAGTGTCTTTGGTTACTGGACTTTTACCACAATGCCTGCAAAACACCATCCACTGCTGTCCACAGAAATGGCTCAATGAAACCTAAACTTAAATAAAATGTATACGGATAAATCTGACAAGCGGGACTGGCACATTCGTTAATGTTAACTCTTAGTGAACCAATCGTGCTGTATATATCACATATAGCATCAAGATGGTTTGTTTGATGCTCAGGGTTCAAATGCTTCATACAATTTTTTGAAAACAAAATCCAAATATTGCTTGAAATAAATCTATATCTATATCTATATATATATATGTGTGTGTGGTGTATATAATTTCTTTTTGACACACATTGTGCAAGGGTTTGTTGGGTAACGAGTCCAAATAGACCAGAACAGAAGTCTTTGGTTTTATGTTCTGACGCTGATAATGACCAATCTGAGCCACTAGGGGGCGGTGCACCTGGCTCTAGGGCCTGAACGTAGAACCCTGTGCATCTTGTATGTTATCATCCGCCTAAAATAATATATGTTACATCACAAGGTTGTGACTTGGAGAGAGAGAGAGCGTGGGGGGAATGTTTATGTTAAAGTCGAAAGCTCATCTATACAACCCCCCTGCTCGGTTAAAGTGGTACTTATTAATAGCGCGCATGTACAGCATCATGTAGCCTATACATGTCACATGGGTCCCTGAGCACACACACACACACACACACACACACAGTTCTCTGTGTCTCTACATACATATCGCCATGGGAACCCCCGGAAGGAACCATTGCCATGCGGACATCGTCTGTGACTCCCATGTGTACTGTCCCACTAATGCAGAACGTATGGGGTTTGGGGGGGGGGCATTTTACATTGGCCTTCCCTGACCTCAGCTGTCATGCTAGTTTGAGTAAAGCACCCCAAAGGGAGGTCTTCATAGTATGGCCTGGTGTGTGTGTGCATGCGTGTGTGTGTGCGCGAATGAATGGCATGGGGTGTTGTGTTTTATCTGAATCCTACAACACTGGGCCTGTTCAGAACGGGCCTATCGCGTGGCCTCCGGTATTGCAGCTGCTTGCGGTCTTCTCGAGAACCGCTCACCCACACACACACACAACTTCACGATCGGCACTGCAGTTCCTCGGCAATACACCCGCCGGTCGTGAAGTCGATCGGCCGAACATTTGGCGGGAAAATCGAAGGACAGCCATAGATACAGACATACATAGATCCACACAGACTTACTGACTACACAGACTAGATTCCTTCTCCATTGACCACACACACACACACACACACACACACAGAGACAGACATACACATACATATTCACATCGTAATCAAATCATCACAACGGTTATCAATGAAAACATCTGCATTGCAGTGGCTCAATAGAGTTGCCTCTGGGTCAATGGCATACAGCTGTGGGGTGTGTCAGGTCAGCATCATGCGATCTGCTCAAAGTTGTGCAGTTGCAGTGAAGTTGCAAGCTGTTGGCCATGCATCGGTGCTCGGGAAAAATGTGCCATGAAGACACATGATCAGCGCTGGTGTCACGAGAAACTGGCATCAAGGCACTTTAAACGTGATGTCTTGAGGTCTGCGGCAAAACGTGTGGCACGTGTCGCGACACAGCGGAATCACAGCCGCGACAAAGCAAAAACGTAGCGGTGAAAGAAGCATTCCAGTGACGAAAAGTGTAAGGTTGGTGACAAAGCATAACATTGGTGACAAAATGTAATGCTGGTGACAAACGTAGCGTTCGTGACAAAGCATAACATTGGTGCCAAAATGTAACGTTGGTGACAAGGCGTAACGATTGAGGCGAAAGCGTAACTTTGGTGAGAATGCACGTCAGCCGCACTGAAAGCATAACAGCCGCAAAACAGCAGCGCAACGACGGCGACATTGTGCGTCGGACCGAGACATCGGCTCGTTGTTACCTTTCTGCTTATTAACCGACAAGCACGGTGGGCAGCCGCCTCGGTGGGCAGGGAGTCGCAGTCTACGGGGAAATCACTGCCCTCCAGCTTGGCCCAGCAGCTGTCCTGCAGGTGGTGGCAGAAACTGCAACAGGGCAGGTGGCGCCGCGCGGGTAACATGGCGGTTGAGCGGTTTCCGTTGCCCGCGGGGTCGCTTGGGTGCTTGGGCGTGGCCAAGAGGCAAAGGAACCACTCTGAGTTCCGGTAGCAGCCGTCCCGCACCAACCACTCCCACTGCTTCAAGAACGCCTCCACCTCCTCCGCAGTGGTGTGGTTGAAATAGTTGGGCAGGGAGAAATACTTGCGGTGTCTGCAAATCGGCCAATCCGACGGCACCGGGAGAAAGTTCGGCTCGGAAGCGGACGTGTCAATCGGATGCTTGGCTGAGGTTAACTTTTCGGTCGTGTTAGTAATCTCCTCTGTGATCACAGATACATTTTGGGGCGGTTCTGTGCTACCTTCAATTCCTGATGCTACGCTAGGTGTTGTTATGTTAGGTGTTTTCGTTGCTAGGTGTTGCTATGCTAGCTGTCGTTATATTAGGTGTCATAATGCTATCTGTTGTATTGCTAGGTGTTGGTTGGCTAGTTGTCATTATGTTAGGCGTCATAATGTTATCTGTTGTATTGCTAGGTGTTGGTTGGCTAGTTGTCGTTATGCTAGGCGTCATAATGTTATCTGTTGTATTGCTTGGTGTCGGTTGGCTAGTTGATGTTATGTTAGGCGTCATAATGCTATCCGTTGTATTGCTAGTTGTCGGTTTGGTAGTTGTTGTGATGTTAGGCGTCATAATGCTATCTGTGGTATTGCTAGGTGTTGGTTTGGTAGTTGATGTGATGTTAGGCGTCATAATGCTATCTGTGGTATTGCTAGGTGTTGGTTTGGTAGTTGTTGTGATGTTAGGCGTCATAATGCTATCTGTGCGTATTGCTAGGTGTTGGTTGGTAGTTGATGTGATGTTAGGCGTCATAATGCTATCTGTTATATTGCTAGTTGTCGGTTTGGTAGTTGATGTGATGTTAGGCGTCATAATGCTATCTGTGGTATTGCTAGTTGTCGGTTTGGTAGTTGTTGTGATGTTAGGCATCATAATGCTATCTGTGGTATTGCTAGTTGTCGGTTTGGTAGTTGTTGTGATGTTAGGCATCATAATGCTATCTGTGGTATTGCTAGTTGTCGTTTGGTAGTTGTTGTGATGTTAGGCGTCATAATGCTATCTGTGGTATTGCTTGGTGTCGGTTGGCTAGTTGTCGTTATGTTAGCGTCATAATGTTATCTGTGGGTATTGCTTGGTGTTGGTTGGCTAGTTGTCGTTATGCTAGGCGTCATAATGTTATCTGTGGTATTGCTTGGTGTCGGTTGGCTAGTTGTCGTTATGCTAGGCGTCATAATGTTATCTGTGGTATTGCTTGGTGTTGGTTGGCTAGTTGTCGTTATGCTAGGCGTCATAATGTTATCTGTGGTATTGCTTGGTGTCGGTTGGCTAGTTGACATTATGTTAGGCGTCATAATGCTATCTGTGGTATTGCTAGGTGTTGGTTGGCTAGTTGACATTATGTTAGGCGTCATAATGCTATCTGTGGTATTGCTAGGTGTTGGTTGGCTAGTTGTCGTTATGCTAGGCGTCATAATGTTATCTGTGGTATTGCTTGGTGTCGGTTGGCTAGTTGTCGTTATGTTAGGCGTCATAATGCTATC
>PIJE02000431.1:34181-115658 GCA_002895965.2 Coryphaenoides rupestris
CACACACACACACACACACACCACACACAACACACACAACACACACACACACACACACACACACACACACACACACACACACACACACACACACACACACACACACACACACACACAGCTGTTCACTTGAAGTTCCTTAAACCCACCAGGAGAGGGCACAGTTTGGACACAGTTGTAATATTGAGCTGTCAGTGAAAATGGGGTTGTAAATACTTTATAATCTTTGTTTCTGTTGTAATTATGAATGTAGTATTTTTTATTAATTAGCACAGCAAGAGCAGAAAATAGCAACAACGTGACATACATAAATGTCCCTAGTCTTTTATGAAATAGACAATCGAATGTTATAGGAAGACACTAACACTGCCAGGGTTTTGGGTTTGATTCCCTGTCTAGCTTAACCGGTAGCGAAAGGCATTAACACTGTCGTGGTTAGGGGTTCAAGCAAATAAAAGAAAAGGTGTGTATTTATACACAGAGTATATCATATCAATTGATAGTTAACCAAATCGCAATATAAAAAATACAAAACAATACAAAAAAACGAAAAAAAAAAAATCAACAAATAGCAATACGATTTCTTGTACCATATCTTTCAGCCCTAGATTGGTTATCTGGCTCACTATTTGGCAGACACTTTTAACCAAAAGAATAATGAATTCAGATACAGCTCAACAAGGAGCAGGTACGGTTTGGGGGCAGCTTGGCTACAGGTAGACAGTGGACATTGTCGATTTAAACCCAGTAGAACAACATAGCCACTGCACTACTCTGCCGGAAAAACATTATATTCTGTGGAGTCAATAGTCTCAAAGTTATCATTAAGAATCAAAGAGTCATTTAGCATTTAGAGATCCAACCGCCCTTCTCTCTATCTATCTCTCTCCCTCTCACCCCCCTCTGCTCTCTCTCTTCTCTCCCCTCTCTCTTCTTCTCTCTCACTCCTCTCTCTTTTTCTGTTCTCTCACCCCCTCTCTGTTCTCTCTCTCTCTCTAGCTCTCCCCTCCTCTCTCCTCTTTTCTCTCCTAGCTCTCTCTCTCTCTCCCCTTTTTCTGTCTCCCCCTCTTCCAACCCCCCCCCCCCCCCCTCTCTCTCTCTCTCTCTCTATCGGCCTCTCTCTTACCCAAAATTCTGTGGTATGTTCAGCATGGCTCTCAGCTCTTGAGAGAGAGAGAGCGAGAGAGAGAGAGAGGCAGCCAGAGTGATTGAAGGTGTGGGTGGGACAGTTCGTCTTGGTGCCATGCAGTGAATAAAAGAACAATAAGGGGAGAGAGAGAGAGAGAGAGGGAGTGAGATGCAGGCTGAGACAAGACAGTAGGTTCTGTGTTCACAAGGAATCTTATAAACCTTCTGTGCCCCCCCCCCCCCCGCCTCCTTTTCTTTTGTTGGGTAACAGCCAATCGTAATATGTGGATGGCAGAGAGATATGCAAAATAGAGTAAATCACAGTGATGTCAAATACCTGCCATGAAGGAGCAGGTCCCCTCATTCATGGCTGCATCGTCTAGAAACCTAGGTCGGTCTAAAGGGAACAGCTCTACAGTTGCTACAATGTTATCTTATAAATAGAACTTTCTCAGTTGCCATAGAAGATGGCTGCTCTTCAATTGTTCATTTAAATTGTGGTGTTCCACAAGGGTCCATTCTTGGGCCTATATTGTTTTCAATATACATGCTTCCTCTCAGCCAGTTAATTCAATTATTCAGTCCAGTAACTCCAGCAGTTTAAACAATCTCCTTGCCTTGATGACCTCAAATGCTGGATGTCGCAAATCTTAAAAAAATTGAATGACAACAAATCTGAGATCTTAGCTATTGGTCCAACAAACTCGACCAGCCTGGTCCAAAGCAAGCTTGGTTCCCTTACCAAAAATATGAAGCAGGCTGCTAGAAATCTTGGCATTATATTTGATGCAGAACTCTGTTTTGATGCTCAATTGAAGAATGTTGTCCAGTCGTGTTTCTTCCAGCTCAAGAAAATTTCTAAAATCAGAGATTTTTGTCTCCCTCCAATTTACATAAGGTTATTCATGCTTTTCTCGCCTGGATTATTGTAATGCACTTTATATGCTGGTATCAGCCAGAGCTCCCTCCACAAACTCCAACTGGTACAGAACGCTGCTGCACTAAGAAAAACTCCTGTGTTAGCCGACTTACACTGGCTGCCAGTTTTATTCCGTATTGATTTAAAAACAATGATAACAAAATGTACGACAAACTGATGACTTTTAAAGCTTTAATGTGTGTAAAGGATTTATTGACTCCCCATGTGCCCGGGCGCTCCCTGAGATCAATGGATGGAGCTCTCCTGGTTGTTCTGAGATCCCGGCTCGTGACTAAAGGCGACCAGGCTTTTGCTGTTCGAGCCCCCAGATTGTGGAACTCCCTACCCGTTGAAAGTAGACAGGCAACATCAATAGCATCTTTTAAGTCCCTTCAACGTTTTTTTACAAGAAGGCATTCTTGAATGTTTAAAGTAGCTTTTATCTTCCCACTCCCGCCAATTGACATTTTGTATCATTATTCTTACATCGCCCTGGTGTTTTTAAGGCAGTTTTATTCCTCTGTTGTTTTTATTTGCCATTTTTATTCTATCTTTTTTTTTAAATTTATCTATACAATGTAAACTATTTTCCTCGGTTAATGATGGGTGACCAGACCACCTCTTCTTACGAAGTCAACCGCCTGAACACTGACACGTGCTTTACCCCTCAAGCACGTCTTGTTTTTTTCCCCCATTTTCCCGCCTGTGTGGACGTCCAGGTGAACTGGAAAATGTCTCTGGGCTGAATGTGACAGTTGAGGGTTGCATTCCACATGGAGGGAGCACTTAGCGATGAAGCCTGAATAATACCTTGCTCAAGAGCATGCAAAGAGCAAAGCAAACAACAAAAATCTTGGATCCATGTGTATGTGGTTCTCTGTTTCCGACAAATCCCCCGGACACGCAACTACAATGTGGACACTCTGAACTAAAACCGGATTTGCGCAGCCTCCACGCACAACCTTACTGTAGACGAGAACCCCTGAAACGACTATTAAAGAAGAACCCAAAACCAATCTATCAAATACAAAAAGCGGAGATGCCGGCCGGCTTATCTTTTCTTGACTGTGAAAGACTCGCTGTGACTGTTTTGTGAAGAAAGGCAGATGGTCTGAGCGAACATCTTTATTCCTGATAGTCAAAGACACTCAGCCACCATGAGAGAAAACATCAGGATTTTTAACCTTAAACCGTGGCTGTGGGGAGATTCTTAAAGCTTCTTAAAGGTAGCATCGCAGCGACTCGATAATCCATCGTCTAGCTCAGTGGTTTTTAACACCCCCCCTCCCTAACCCATTCCCACCTACCCGACCAGAGTTGGAATCCCATCCTTCCGTAGCACTTACTACGTCTTGGCACAAAATAGTAGTCCTTAGCATTGTGTAGCCTCTTGCAAGTTCTTGGATGTTGGTATAGCAATTAAAATGGTACTTAAAATGTTCTAATTCTAGCTATCTTACTGTCAACCTAGCAATTATGAATCCTTGAAATGTGTTCTATTCTAATATTTATTTACCATCAGCAATATATCGCTGTCTTTCTTTGACAAATGTACTTATTGAATGTACTTATTAAAGTCGTTTTGGATAAAAGCGCCCTAAATGTAATATTTAAGTATATATACCCCTTTAAAGATGAAGTGAACTTATTGGAAAGATTTACTCAATTGTATTAAGGGGGTATTTGTTCATTTTCTTAAGGTGAAATTATTTTTACAATTGTATAATAATAACCAATATATATAACAAACAAAAGAAAATTGTTCATGTTCCGAGTAACCCCTGCAATCCTTCAGAGTACCCCTAGGGGCACACGTACCCACATTTGAGAAACAAGTTTTTTATTGTCACTTCACAATTTACACGTGAGTATAAGCAGTGAGTGAAAAACCTTTTGTGCAAAACGCCCGACAGCCGACAGTAATTATAAAAGAATACAAAATAGAAATAGAACTACAAAATAGAAATAGAACTATGCAATATAGAAATAGAACTATAAATATAAATTCTGTGTAAAATAAGAATAAAATGAAATGGAATATACAACAAAATATTCAGGTGAGCAGTACACATATAAATCAATGTACTAAAATATACATTGTTATATGCTGACATTCACAGAATGTCACAGAATACCTTCTCAGACTGTCAACACAACACTAGCACCAGCAATTAGCACCAGGACTAGCACTAACACCAGCACTAGCACCAGCAGTAACACTAGCACTTAGCACCAGGACCAGCACTAGCAGTAACACCAGCACTAGCACCAACACTTAGCACTACTACCAGCACTAGCTCCAGCAGTAACACTAGCACTTATCACCAGGACTAGCACTAGCAGTAGCACTAGCACTAGCACTAGCAGTAGCACTAGCACTAAGCTCTTAACATTGATGCCGAACTTGTTCAGCAGCCTGATGGCCTGACTGTGGAAGCTGTCTCTGAGGTGGTTATTGTCTTTAGTAATCCGTTTGGCCTTGGCCACGCACCGCCTGGTGTATATATCCAGGAGGGAGGGAAGCTCACCTCCAACGATGTACTGGGCCGTCCGCACCACCCTCTGTAGTGTTCTACGCTCCAGTGCGGTGCAGTTCCCGTACCAGACGGTGATGCATCCAGTGAGAACACTCTTGATGGTACTGGAGTAGAATGTTCTGAGGATGCGGGGGCACATGTTGAATTTCCTCAGTCGCCTGAGGAAATACAGGCGTTGTTGGGCCTTTTTCACCACGTGTGTGGTGTGCGTGGACCATGTGAGGTCCTCGGAGATGTGCACGCCGAAGAACTTGAAGCTGCTGACCCTCTCTACTGCAGCACCGTCGATGGAGATGGGCTGTGCTCTCCTCTCCACTTCCTGTAGTCCACGATCAGCTCCTTGGTCTACTGATATAGCTCAGTTCTGCAAACTTTTTGGTCACTCATGAACCCCCACATCCCCATCAGTATAGCTTAAGAAGTACCCCTTCATCGACAGCAAATCCAGAAATGTTTTCCTTTGAGAGTTGAGAATAAATTGCGAAGGTAATTTGCAATTTAAAGACTGAGAAATCAGAATCTTTACAAGTCACGCTTGGGACTCTCTACTTAAGTCTCATTGGTTACATGATTATACAGATCAGTCCCAAGGAAAATCTAGCCTGAAGCAACGTCAATACAGCTCAGACGGCTCTACGACTCTGGTCATTACATCACACGTGGGAGTGTCCACCCAGAAGTACGCTGGATCGATCAGCCTACCAGCCTACCCAGTGGACTATACCAATTCGTAGGCTTATCGATCCATCATTACATCTGGGTGGACACGCCCACTTGTGATGTGGGTTGATTTTCCAAGTGGTCTGTAATAACTAATCAACATCACACCTAGTGGTAAAACAGGGGTCCCGGTTCAAAGTGGCAATGTCACGTCGTATTTTCCTGTCCATGTTTAAAGGGGCCCTATTATACCACCAACTGTGAGCGTGATTATCGATTACAAGCCGTTTCTAAATGGTGACTAAAATTGTCATTGAGACAGTAACATCACAAGTGGGAGACCTAGATGTAAGCTGACTAGTTCAGTTTACCAGTTGGTACTGTCCACTGGGTAGGCTGGTAGACTAATAAAAAAATGGCTGCTTCTATTTTCTCTCCCTGTCCCTTCAACATTTGACCTTTAACCTGTAATTATTCAACGGAGACAAACTTCGCCATCAATCCGCCGATGTGGAACACGATGAATCAACATGAACTAAACGGTCTGGAACAACTGGAAAGAAAAACGGTCAAGGATAAAAGCGTAAGGTCTATGTTGTTTTGTTTGTGTCGCCCCTCAGCTGATGAATAGAGGAGGGGATCCGCCAGCTCCTTCGTGGCATTATCCTAATATGAATTCTAGCAAATGGTTGCCCGGTTACTCTAGAATGTAACAAGATGGCAGACTTGGAATGTGCTCAATAGATTGGATGCTTGGCGGACCAACATTCAGGAAGTGGTGAAGAGCACTTCCTCTTCGCTTCCTTTATGATTCTTTTTTCCAGGGGATGCACCATTAAAAGGGCCACTGCATACGATTCCCCCTGATGTTCATGGTAAGTACTTAAAATGTACAATTTAACAACTTTCTTCAAATGTAGGCCTTCTATTGAGACAAACCAGAACTGTTTCAAAGCTTCCATCACCCGCCTGAATAACTACCGCACTGTAGCACTGGCCTCCATCATCATGAAGTGCTTTGAGCGGCTAGTTAGAACCCACATCTGCTCCAACTTTCCTGACACCTTTGACCCCCTTCAATTTGCATCCCGTTCCAACAGATCTACGCATGACGCCATCGCCCTGACAGTTCAGAACACCCTCTCTCACCTGGATAAGGGAAACATATATGTGAGGATGGTACTCATTGATTACAGCTCAGCTTTCAACACTATTATGCCCGCTAAGCTCGTCTTCAAGCTCAGGAGTCTGGTGTTAAACATCTGCCTTTGCAACTGGATCGTGGACTTCCTGACAGGCAGACCCCTGGTGGTGAGAATGGACAGTCTCATCTCCTCTGTACTGACCCTGAACACCGGAGCCCCTCAGGGCTGCGTACTCAGTCCACTCCTGTACACCCTGTACACGCACGACTGTGTAACCACACACGGCTCCAACACAATCCTTAGTTTGCGGACGACACCACCATCCAGGGTGGTGCCAGGGCAACAACCTCTCTCTCAACTTCTGCAAGACTAAGGAGATGATCGTGGGCGGGGGGGGGGAGCTGCTTGGAGAACGTCTCCTGCTTCAAGTTCCTCGGTGTGTTCATCAAAGATGACCTCACCTGGTCAAAGCAAGCGGACTCGGCTGTAAAAACTGCCCAAAAGCGCCTTTACTTTCTGAGGAGACTCAAGAAGATTGCCTCACTTTTACAGGTGCACCATCGAGAACATCCTCTCTGGCTGCATTACTGCCTGGTTCGGCAGCTGCTCTGCTGTGGTGTGTTTTGCATGCGCGTAACGGTGGGCTTTACTGTGACTGTGACTGAGAACTGTGACTGTGATAGCAGTATCTTGGACAGCAAGCAAGAGAACTTTGACTATTGCACACAAAAAACCCACTGGCCTATATCATATAATTAAATGTTACATTTGTAATGTGTATACATTACACTCTACAATTGTACAGTGTTTTGTTCTATATTGTTCAACTTAAATTCCATTAGTTTATGAACCTCAGGCATCCAATCTTCCATGACCAAGTTGTGATGTCATCAAATGGAGAAGAAACCAACAATGGATCTTATTCACCATTCCACACTCAGTTCCTCCACCCAGCTCGTATTGAGAGCCAAGATGGCTGCTAGATGAATAAGGCCCATGGAGTCCTGTTATGAGACATACCGCTAGTCGACCCAGAAATGTACCATGCAGTGTTCATGGGGGTTAGAGAGGACAAATCCCTTTGTGAAGAAGCAGTTGTCACAGCCAGAATGCGCCGCAGGGCTGACCTGAAATTTTGTCAGTTTCTAAAGGGTAACTGTCTGTTCACTCAAACAGAAACTCCATTGTTTTGGGAAAATAAAGTACAGCACAGCACACGACAGTGGAGTATTGAAAGACGTTTGAAAGAGTGAGAATTCAAATGTAGATTAGATTTCAATTAAATCTGCTATTATTTATTATTACTTTCCTGTTAGGTAGCATGATCACAAGTAATTCTGTTTTTAGTGAAATTGTATTATTTTTGTATTAAATTGACATTTTTTGGGTATGAATTAAAGCTCTTATCAGAGCTAAATTGGAGCTCTTAACTAATCTATTCTAGTGTAGTGGTGAGCTTCTGTTAACATTTGTATGTATGGATTGATTGAAGAAAACATTTGAAACTTGCCAACTGTGGCCACGGCAACTGTTGCCACTTCCCATTATAATCTCATCATCTCTCCAAAAGCTAAAAGCTAGCTAGCACTGTTGGGCCAGACAGCTGGCGCTACAATCTTCTCACCACATCACAGCGTAGATGGGCTAGCTCTGATAACGCTTCTGAGATACTAGAGGAGTGGGAACTGGGGAACCCAAAACATCCCCTTGTCTGTGGTCTCTTCCACTTCCTGTGTCTCAACTCCCAGACATTAAACGAAGGAGATTGGAAACCCCAACAAAAAAAAAGAACAACCCACATCTGAGGGGATACTAACAGTCACATGCTTTAGCAAAGGCGCTATGCTACAGCTACACAGATGTATACACTGAACGTTACGGCATAGCGCTTTGAGATAAGATGACGTGTTGAATGACCGGCTGAGTGTGAACAGTTGTATCTGCTGGTGTTAGACTCCCAGCTGAACAGTTCTGGGCTCAACCCCTGCAAGTTTACCTGTAGGCATCCTAGACCAAGACGCCCCCTAACCTCTACCTGCTCCTCAATTACATAGATCTGAATTCAATCTACGTCGCTGTATATAAAAATGTCTGCTAAATGACCGAAAATGATTAAATAGATGCCAAAAATCTAAACAATAAAGCGCTAAAAAAGCCTATTCCAGTGGTCAGGTCAGGTCCTTTAAACCGAAAGATTTAAAATGCCGTTAACGACAGATTGAGTCCCAGTAAGAATGGGGAAATAAAAATAAACAAATAAATAAACAAGAAAACAATCCAATAACCTCCCTGTGCACATGTTTAGTCATGTTTCGGAAAAATCAATATTAGTGAGTGGCAAAATCTGCATTGAATAAAGGAAGCACTTTCTTTGTGCTATAGGAAGGAAAAACAGTAACTTCAATTCTAAACTATAAAGTTGTTTTATGCTTATTGTCGAAAAATGCAAGCTATTTTCCTGGGGCTTGTGGGTACAGCTTTGGCACTGGCTGTACATTTTTCTCTGAATGTTGCTGATTACAATATCCAGCATCTGTTTCGACTTCACGGGTCTGACACAATGACTTTATAAAAACGTTCAGCTTATGAAATGCCAATGCAAACGCTGTGTTTGCATAAATCCAAACAGGTTGAAACATGGCAAGGGAAGGACCCAGGAAGTGTGTGTGTGTGTGTGTGTGTGTGTGTGTGTGTGTGTGTGTTTCTCTCTCTTTCTGGCTGTCGGTCTCTCTGTCTTTGTCTCTCTCACTCACCCTCTCTCTCTGTTGTCTGTCTGTCTGTGACTGTGTCTGGGTCTCTCTCTCTCACACACACACACACACACACACACACACAGTCTGTTTATCTGTCTGGTCATTATTTAGAAGCAACACGGTTAACCCTGCTATCACTGAGAACCAGTGGACAGAGACGTTCCCAAAACAATGTCAAGCCCCTCCCCTTGTGTCAAGACATAATTTCCTGTAGTTCTTTATTTTGTAGTTCTATTGGTATGTGGTTGGAGCCAAGAGCTTCTAGGCTATGCTAAATGTCATGATGTGATGAGGCATGCTTTGAGGCCATAACGATTACACAGTATGTCACAAATTAGTTCAACGCTTTCATGTTTGCAACGCTTGTTAAGGATCTTGGAATAAGAAATTGAGCGTAGTGCATGTATGAATTTAGAATGTATTCATTTATATGTCCATTTATATTATATTATTTTCATTTACATTCATATATGCGGTATGGTATGTTTCTTGAACAATTCAAGAAACAATCTATGACTATCTACGTCTGTCTATACACGTGCATTTGACGTGTGTTTGTGTGTGTAGTGTACATGTGTTATGGGTGGGGGGGGTCATGTCTCCAAACCACACCAAGCCCTGATGAAGGGAAACACACACACACACACACACACACACACACACACCAAGCCACTTTGCATATAATTCTTCCTCTGCTTTTATGATTGATGTTTTTGCAACCCAAAGAACTTGAGTGCAGCTGACGAGGAGAGCAGCTGGCTTATTAATTCCAAAGCATTTTAGGTTTGTTTTGCTTTCTGCTCCATCTTTCATCTGTGCCTCTTAGCCCTTTAGACCCTCGGCTTTGTCGGCATCGTTGGGCCCACACTCCTACAGAGTAAAAATGTGTCTCGACGGATGGAAGACGCTGCTGATAATCCCCGACATGTTCAGACACCCGCAGCGGCCTCAGCCTCATTCCAGTCCGGGAAACCGATCACTATCGGCAATCATTATTCGCACGGCAAATAATGACTTTTACTAACTTTTTCTTTGTTGTTTTTTTTCAATTATAATAAGATACTTCACTATTTTGTCTCATAATAATGTGTTGAGGCTACATTGAGAGAAGTCTTTCTTTTATTATTTCAGATTTATTTAATAACTCTAGGCCTATTTATTGAATGACTTGTCAAGCATGGCAAGTCAAGCTTGACCATGTGTAATGGTTAATTGGTTGCAAATAATGTACGCAATTGTTGTTGCAATGGATTAAAAATGTTGCAATGGATTGCAACAATTGTCGTAAAGGATTAAAACTCATTGAACTGTACCTGGATGCTGCGACTGGATCCGCGTGACCACCAACAACACGAAGAACGCGAGCGCCGAACACCTGTCGCCTCGATACATCCTCGCGCGCTTGAGACGAAATAAATGTGACTTTTTTTCTCCCACAACAAAGAAAAAGGAAAGATCCAGATCCAGATAGTAAGTCACCTTCCGGGTGTCCGCATCGCAGTCTCAACTTTCAATTATTATGTGTATTATTATTATTTTTTTACTTGAAACGCGACCTCGGCGTCACGTCCACGGGTCGTTATCCTCCAGCCGATACCTGCCGCGTTGAGCTGCGCGCACCTTGACGCGCGCGAGTCTGCTGCTGCTGCTGCTGCTGCTCCGCGCGCGCTCCTTGAACAGGAGAAGCCACGCGCTCGAGGCGAGGTCGCGAGGAGGAGGAGGAGGGGGGCGGGGGGTGTTGTTTGGCGGGTGAACTTTGCGAGGCAGCTTTCCTCGAGGCGCTCCTAAACTTCGATAAAAAGTCCAAGTTGTGGTCGTCCAAAAAAAATAGTTGCAAGTAAGTAACTTAAGTGTAGTGTCGTAAAAAGTAGAACATTAGCCTCTCAGATGTGTTAGCTGGCAGCAAGTAGAAACTGATTTGAACTGCTTTTAAAGGCTGCACGGCAGAAAAGTGATGTAATTTTCAGAATGTTTGCCAGACTGTCCTAGCTGTTACTATTTGCGTCCCCCCACTTCCCTATATATTCAACTAGAGCTGCTTTAGTTCGTTTATGAAATTATGGATGTCATTTCAATTAGAAAAATGTTCACTGCAAATCTGTGAAAAAAACCTTTCAAACCAAACTTCAACGGAAAACGAAATTGACAATAGGCCTAGTCTTCAAGTCTTCCAGTTAATGTATTCTCGATCTGTATTCATTCACTGTAGGCTACGGGACCGATAGTTTTTTGTGCTAAAAAGCGGATTTACCTTTTCTTTTTTCTTATACTCAGCCTTTTCATGGTGCATCCATTTGGCCGTGTCCAGGCATGTCCAGGCGGAGCACCTGTCTGTGGGCAAGACCCAAACCCTGCATTCCTCAAATAATACAAACCAAGTTGACAGACCCATGCATATGCATGGAATAGGCCTACATAACATTGGGATATATATCTGTAAATGGAAATTACTTGGATGACTAACCCTACCCTAACCCCCTAACACTAACCCTAACCTTAACCCCCTAACCCACGACATTGGTCAGATAGTGGCACTCATGTCCCCAGCGGCCCAAAGCAAAATATAAAAAAACAGCAACCTTAAAATAGGTCCACGTTGTTACAGCAACATCAACCGAGTCCACTCAGTCAACATTGACCTTAAGAAGAATTATGTAAAATTCTTCATATATTTAGAAAAACTTGGCACCAGAGCTTCAACTAAATGCTCTTACGAACCTTTATGCCAGCCAGGAATTGAAACAACAAAACAAAATCAATAGAAGTAGAGGAAATATCGACGTTGTGTATTCATATTGTCAGAACATGCCCTTGCAAAGTTCTACAAAAACAATATACTGAACTACAAAAAATAAAACACAACAATCTCTTTGACACAACCGCAGCAGCAGAGCTCACTGAAGAATCCGAACCATCACCATCGCCCTCTATCCTGTCCGCACACGCACCATACGTCCACTTTTCCACCGCATGACTTCATCATCCTCACACCCGCTGAAATCCAACTGGCTGAGCTCCTGAAGATGCACAGGTTGAGGCCAGGGGCGCCATTTTTTCGTTCCCCATTTGAAATCCAGCCAGTTTTGTAAACGTTTTTTTCCCCCTGTTGACTGTGAACGGCTGCCAGCGTATAGCAGGGTTTGAGGGCATGGCACGTGTTCTGACAGGTGAGACATAATCGCGTGTTGATGTGTCACCGCGTGGAGGTGGAACGTGTCTTGTCGATGTATCGGAAACGTGTGTCACATCTGGTTCCGACACACAAGCGCACACACACACTCATTGACAGTTATGTGCGCACACACACACACACACACACACACACACACACACAGACAATGCAGAAAACAAATGAAACACTCACACAAGCACTCAGTAGTGCATTTAATGCCCACCCCCCATTAATCAAGTGGGCCTAAGTAAGAATTTGGGCACCTGTATTTCTGTTCCTGGCACAGACACTCTTACCAGGTACCATTCTTCCTTGACAGACGTTTAACCATGGCTGTCAACAGAAACACATGCACACGCACACACGCACACACACACACACACACACATAGATTAACCCACAAGGTTGGCTGCTCCAGAAAGGTCAATAGCTAAGGAGTTACCATAGTTTAGGAATTGGCCCTAGTTCGGGCATGTCGTTTATGTAGATGTAGGTTTTCAGTGTCTTCGGAGACAGCTTATGCTGCTTTTCCACTGCATAGTACCGGCTAGACTTGCCTTGACTCGACTTGACTCGCTTGGCACTTGCTCCTTTTCCACTACAGATCTAGTACCCCTATAGTACCCCCTTGGATGTCACAGCGATGCTGCTATTTAGCTGTCAATCAGCGATTACTTGCTGCCAAACCTGTACATCTTCACGTAGGCCAGGTCATCGACCGGTTAAAGGGCCGTGTACGGTCTCTGAGTAGCAGCACAGATCTTCGCAAACCTTTGCATATGTGCTGGATGAAGAAGTGTGATTTGGCCTAAAATCCACTTTTAAAAACAGCATTCTCTACTTAATTCTGCAGAATAGTGAGTAGATTTTAGATTGCAGCATTACAAAATTTCAAATAAACAACGGTTGATCAACAACAACCTTCCTGGTGCAGTTTGATATTGGAACTATCTCTGGAATAAACTTGTGTGTATATCATGTCTGTGATTCCAGGTATACTGTTATTCCAGCCTGACAGCTGCTGGTGGTTTCGCATCACCGCGTTACACTTCCTCACATACAACCTGCTCTTGTTTCAAACTGTCACAAAGCGATGGTTGAGACCAACACAACATTTCACACCTTGATATGAAGTCAATGGGCATAGATATAATGCCCATACCTGCACTTGGTAATTTTTCTACTGCTGCTATTTCCCCCATTACCAAAATATCTGAACTAGAAAATGTACCCAGAAGTCAATCCTTCCAGGAATTTTTTCCCCTGTATAAATAATTTTATTCTGGTCCACTTTTGTCCCCTGAAAATGGTATATGTATAACTGTAGCTACAACTCAAGCCAGTAGAGGCTGCTAATATGAACGTACACAAACTGACATAGTGCAGGTTTAAGAAACCATTAGTGAGGGTGCTTCTATGTATTGATGGAGGCTCTGCTTCTAGGAAACATGGGTCAAATGTCTCCCACATTTCCTCAACACCTTGGTGGTGAGGAATTCCTGGGCGGTCAAACAGTACTTCACTGGTCGTCTTTATCAGCGGGTTGGCATACTCCTGGAAGGTCTTATCACCACAAACGAGAGAGAGAGAGAGAGAGGAGAGAGGAGAGAGAGGTGATCCATTCACATGCATATGCATGGTGCGTGATGTCATGTCTGTTAATATACAGACAAAAAAAAATGTCACCGGGCCATTGCCAGTAAAGCAGAATAACAATGTGTGTGCCTGTTATCCCGGTCCTCTATATTTAAATATTAGCTCAGAGCGCCATTACTCGAGGGTTCAGCAGTGTGCGCTTTGGGAGTGTCTTTCTGTTCAGAGCTCCATCACTGGGTATCTGTTAAGCTGGTTGATCCATCCCAGAGCGCCAGTCTTCCCCCTGGCTATCTAGTTTGGGAAGTGGGCGTGGGGGAGCACGAGCGCTTTCTGTGAACGGCACAGCTAACTTTATCTACCCTTCTGTCATCGAAGCCGGGGGTATTTTTAGGTTGTCTCTAGCAGTGACAGCAGCTGCTAAAGCATTTAGGCATGCCTTACAGACACCCCCCCCCCACCCCCATCTCTCTCTCTCTCTCTCTCTCTCTCTCTCTCTCTCTCTCTCTCTATCTCTCTCTCTCTTACACACACACACATACCCCCAACATGCGCTCTCTCTTCTTTGTCACTTCGTCCTCCTCAACATGGGGACAATGACATTATGAGGACACGGCTGAAGTGGGTGACGCATGGATGGAGCATTCGTGAGTGAGCAGTAGGCATGATCACTTCCCCCTCGACGCCCACCTGCCACCTTCTCCACCCCTTCCAGACTCTTCTGAGCGGAGATACAACCAGGAACCGACCCTAACCTCTGGGAGTCCCCTCGTTGCCGGGTTGGACGTCTGTGGTCACCACGAAGTAAACACACCGGTCTCCAGTATTCAAGTCTCTCGCCGGGCCCTTGGAGTGTCAACCTGAGGTGTCCCTTATGTACTAGGGGAGGTCACACTGGACCTTCAACTCAAAGGACACAAAGGACCCGCCAATTGTCTTGGTCACCGCACAAAAAACATCCGCCATATTTACGCCGAAGTTACCAAGCGGTCAGAGGTTGTTCCGTTGAAGCCCAGCTGAGGAGAGAGGGGTCCATATCCACTTGAAGCGTCTTTTTTTCCAGGATGTACACTGAAGTTAATGATTTTTGGAGCTGACGAGAACGCAGACAAAAGCTGGTAAGTGTATTTCCTTTCATTAAGCTTTCGCAATGTATTATAATGTATGCAATATAGTTATATTACATTTGTTTTTGCTTTGATTCTTTATTATCCAGTATAATGCTGTGATAAAATAGCGTTCTTTGTATATATCAAACAATAACACTATCAAGAGGATTACAAAATATAATATATAAATAATAGACCTTAAATGTACCACAGTATACAGTATTTAACAACTGTCTCTTAATAGTAGGAAATTACAAGCCATCAGGAAATGTCAAGGCTTTCACCCATATCACTGCTAGGGTTCAGTGCTGGCTATGCGGCAGCTAGCTATCCTGTTATAGTAAACAAAGTCACCCGATAAGAACCTCAGGTCTTACTCATACTCTTCTTTTAGAATATTGTCCTGTGAGACAACACAGATCATCAGTGTTAAATGCCTGTGGTTTGTGTATCACAGAGTTGTTAAGGGGCGACAGACTTCAGGTGTGGCGGGACTCCTTTCTTGGGGCCTGTGACACATGGCCCCTGTCGCAGCTTTTTTAGGACAGACTGGTTTTATAAATAATCCCTTCAGTGAGGAGCAGCACCAGCTGGGAGACTCACACACACTCTGGAGTTTGGACGAAACCTTCCACTTTTGGTCCCTAGAGTATGGGTCTTGGGAGCATTTATTTGATTGAAAATATGCATGTCCTTAATTCGAAAGCATAAAGGATAGGAAAAGCCATGGAGAAGTTCTCGGGGAAAGTTTTGCTTCTGAATATACAATCAAGCTTATGAACAGTCAAGCCCAATAACATCTGTATTCCTCTCCCTTCCCAATAGAACACAAAAATTGCATTTGAAGTGTTTTGTGAAATTCCTGATTAAGAATTTAATTATTTTCCGCCAACCCATGTCACATTTCCCTTTGCAGTCCCTCCACAGAAGATCCCCAGAACACTTAGAACATCTCCAGCCACAACAGAGCCTTTCCTTTACATCCTCAGCTTGCCATAAGCAGACACTAAGGCACCATCCACCATGGACATTTTCGGAGGAGCCCCCCGTGTCCTGGGCTACCCCCGTCCCATGGTCGTCCAGTGCGGCTCCAACGCCACGCTCAAGTGCCAGATTGGCGGAGACCCGCGACCCGACGTGGTGTGGGAGCGCAAGAACATCCAGATCCTGTCCGAGGGACGCTACAAGATCTCAGAGGATGGCAAAGCTTACTTGCTCACCATCTGTGGAGTGACACCACAGGACGTCGGTCAGTACATCTGCAAGGCCCGGAATAGCATCGGCGAGACCTATGCAGCAGCGTCCCTCAAAGTAGAAGGAGAGGTCAGTGAGGGACAGCAAGGGGGTCCCACACAAGCGGATGCGGGGGTACACAATGGCACTATGCCATTGGGGAACCTGGAAAATGGGGAATTAGTGGGACAGCTCAACGGCTACGTCAACGGGCAACAAACCACGGCCAGAAACGCAAACGGTACCGAGTCCAGAGGGCAGTCGAACGGAGAATGTGTGAACAAGCCGGCAAACATCGGGGCGGTGGACAAGCGTATTCCCCTGGATGAAGACTTGGGCCGCATGAGCTTACCTGCGAATGACGCGGCGCGGTTCCTAATCAAGCCCATCTCTCTGCGCGTGGACCGGGGCGAGGACGCCGCCTTCTCCTGCAAGCTGTGGGGAACACCTCTGCCTGAGGTGGTCTGGGAGAAAGACGGCAAGAAGCTCAGTGACATCTTCGAGAGCGCCCACTACAGCGTTAGCAGCCAGGACGGCGGCTGGTTCCAGCTCAAGATCTTCCGCACGCGCGTGCCCGACAAGGGTGTGTACACTTGCCGCGCTGCCAACTGCCATGGCCAGGCCATAGCGGGCGCCGTGCTATTGGTGGAGCCCGTCCCGGAGCGAGGGGAGAGCAAGAAGTCATCGAGCAACCAATGGTCTCCGAAGCAGGGGCGTGGTAGCAGCGGCAGTGGGCGACACAATCTGCTAAGGTACGTGGAGGAACCGTCGGAGAACGCTGCCAAGGTCAAGAAGTTTGCAGTCTCCGAGGGGAAGCACGCCAAGTTCCGGTGCTTCGTGACAGGGAAACCGAAGCCTGAGATCATCTGGAAGAAAGATGGAGTGCCCCTCGAGGCAGGGAGGCGTCATCACATCTTTGAGGACAGAGAGGGCTACTACACACTCAAGGTCCTGTACAGTAAAGTGCAAGACTCTGGGCTCTATGTCTGCGCCGCGTCCAACGCATTAGGGAACACGCTCAGCGCTGTTCAGCTGTCCGTCAAAGGTAGGCGGGGCTTCATTTCTTTGTCCAATTCAGTGGTTTTACAAAATTGTACTCATAAATACTGGATGTTGGGAAAAACGTCTGATAAGTAAAAAGCGTACTTAGTGTTACAATAGAAATGAACTTTAATCACAAATACAGAAAAACTAAAGAATGAAAATCCATAAAAACCAAAATACCATGTCACTAAAAGCAACATGGTGTCTATTAATCTATCTGTATAATAATTATTAATTTGTTCCATGTTTGGCTTTTCATCATGCGTTGCTTCAAACTGTGTCAGACTGGGGGCCTGGTAATTCATTATATAGATTATACATGCATTTGTGGTCCCTGTTTTGCAAAGTAGATATGTGTGTCTGTACCAGAATGCTCAAGTGCCAGATAATAATACGGTTGAATAAAATGGCCGACATAATGTTCCACCACGACCCCCACCCCCCGCCCCCAGGTCCGGCGGTGCGCTTCAAGCGGCCACTGAAAGACGTGGAGGTGAACGAGCGCGGCGTGGCCGTGTTGGAGTGCGACATGCCGGACGACCTGATGGCCGCCGCATGGTACTTGGAAGACCAGCGGCTGATGGCCAGCGCTAAGTACGGCATGGAGCAGAAGGGGACGCGCAGGAGACTCACCATCCGCGATGTCGGGGCGGATGACGACGGGGTGTACCTCTGTGAGATGCCCGACGGCGGCAAGAGCATCGCTGAGTTGTCCGTTAAAGGTTAGCTGCCGCAATTTTTGCTTTCAAATGGTGTGATTCATTGTGAGTCATTTTTGGGCACGGTTAATGGTACAATACGCAATATTTGCGATTTCAAGCTAGCTGCATTCTGAATAAAAAATAAATGAAAATCACTCTGTTCCTCACCGCTTCCTCTCCCTACACTCTCCAAACCCTGCCCATCCACAAAAAGTGAGCCTGGCTAACAAACGTAACGTGAGATTTCTCTACACTGCTCCAGAGTCGGGGCGATTAACCTAGACTCCTGTAGAGTTCAACTTAGGGCACATTTCCAACTCTAATGCATGCTAGTGAGTACAATGTATTTCACCATATCAATGTATCCGTCTATCCATCATTTATTCCATAATATGTAATAAGTAAGACACAAACTAATGCAACACGCTTGTCTTTCCCTATCAGGGACGATTGTGCATAAATTGCCACGCAAACTGGAAGCGTTGGAGGGGGAGAATGCGGTGTTCTGCGTGGAGGTGGAGGCGGACGACCTGGAGGTCCACTGGTTCAAGGACGGCCTGAAGCTCCGCGAGACGTCGCAGACCATCCTCAAATCCTTTGGCAAAACCCACATCTTGGTGTTCGTCAACGTGGCCCACCACGACACGGGGGTCGTGACCTTTGTGACAGGCCGATCGAAGACCTCCTGTCGTCTCAAAGTGAAAGGTAAACGTTCGGGCAGTTCGTTGTTTCACTTTATTTTTTTCAAAGTGCCAGCCCTTATCCAAACAGTTTCAAAGGACAACTTCCAGATGGTTCTGTAGAACAGTGTCTGGCATCTTCATGAAGCAGGCCTAGGATGGAAACAGCAATCGTACAATGTGCCCTCTTTTGTGATGAGTTTATGCAAAGTTTCTTAGCATAAACACGAGACAGATTTTTTCAACTGTTGCTACTGCCATTGTTCATGATATTCCTAGGTGTTTGTAAATGGATTGCATTTATATAGCACAAATCCATATACAGTTGCCTCACATTCATATACCAACAGCATGTGTCAATCATGCAAGGAAACAACCAACACGTCAAGAGCAGTTAGGGTTAGGCATCTTGCTCAGGGACACCTCGACACTTAGTTAGGTGGAGCCCGGGGATTGAACTAGCAACCTTCCTATTGCCAGACACATTCTTACCTCCTGAGCTACTGCCACTCAGCAGCAATGTTGCTGCGCCACGCCACATAGAGTGGATTCTGCTGGGCTCCTCCAATATCAGGACGGAGGCAGTTGAATACATTTTATAAAATTATTGTAGTTTGGAGTTCTTTGAAGACAGAGTAGGTGGTACACTGCTAGCATGCTAGCGCTCTCTGAGTGTGACTGGGGAGTGTGACCCCCTGACTGGGGCCAGGTAAGGCTGCCACCAACCACACGCACTCCACAATGTTCTTCTAGCGTATTGAAAAATTTAGGCTTCACACAGCTTAGGCCTGTACCTTTAAAAATAACCTAACCTTGACTATCAACTTTAACCTGTTTCCTCGGCCAGCTGCCCGCCACACCCCCCCTACCTGCCCCGTGGGGGTCCAAATGGATGCAGAGCAACCGAACAGCGTGCTGCTCTCCTGGGTCCCAGCGCCCACCTCCGCTGCCTCCACCACCCGCTCCATCTTCGTGGTGGAGAGGCAGGAGGTGGGTTCCCAGGAGTGGATCAAGTGCTTCACCTCTGAGACGGCGACCCGGGCGGAGCTGACCGGAGACGACGTGCCCTGTGAGGGGAACTACCGATTCCGTGTCTGCTGCATCAACAAGTACGGCCGCAGTGGCCATGTTGAGTTTCCCACCGTGGTCCGTCTGGGTAAGTGTACAATTAAAGGAGACGTATTATACCACCAGGTGTGAGCGTGATTATCCATTCCAAGCGCTTTCAAAAAACGGTTGGAATGGCCCCACTTGACATCACAAATGGGAGTATCCACCTAGAAGTATGCTGGGTAGGCTGATCTACCTAGTGGACTGTAGCAACTAGTTGGCTGATCTATCCACCATATACCTGGGTGGACACTCCCACTTGTGATGTCAAGTGGGGCCATTACATACAAAGTAAAGTACGAGTGTGCGGGGTTGGTCGCACAAACTAAGCTGTACCCTAGCTGGGATTAACCACCACGTTTTGTGTCACTTCCTGGCTGCAGCTCCTGGGCCCAAGATCCGTAAGGCGCTGCAGGGCTGCAACGTGTCAGAGGGAGAGGAGGCTCGCTTCTCCCTGGAGCTGTCGGTCTCGATGCCGGGCACCTGGTTCCTGAACAGCACCCAGCTGCAGCAGGGCGGCCGGTACGCCATTCGACACGCCCAAAGCCAGCACTCGCTGGTCGTCCGCGAGACCCGCGTGGCCGACGATGCGGCCGAGGTCACTTTCATTGCCAACGGAGTCCGGGACTCTGCGGTTCTCAAGGTCAAATGTACGTGTAATTTTTGTTTTTTTTGCCACCTACTTTTGCTTTTCAACCGACTGCACTAAAACACAAATGCTAAGGAAATGGGTTCTCCACCATTTCTTCTTTGGGTTCATTAGGGTCCCTTTGGCAAATTATCTACAGTAGCTACACACCACTTAAAGGGGCCCAATTATACGGTGTGAGTGTGATTAGCCATTACAAGCCATTTCAAAATTTTTACGTGAATAAAAGTGTCATTGTGACAAAGTGACATCACAAGTGGGAGTGTCCACCTAGCAGGGATGCACCTGGATACGAATATGTTATTCGAGAAAGCACAGATAATGCGATGGAAACAGATAATTATTCGACCCGAATATTTGCGTCATTATTCTGAAAAAAATGTGTGTGATTAGTGGGGCAAAGTGTCGGAAAAAATGCATGGATACATCATATCCACACTGTTTGAAGCATCGGACTTTGATTTCACTAATTTCTAATTCACACCACGTCGCCGACAAGTTTTTGGAAGTTGCAGACAAAAGCCCAACACCGGAGACAGCGTGAGTGCCGGTCGTGTAATGTGAACTGCTTATGGAGAGGCTTCTAGCAGGATATCTAGCACGTTAAATATGTGGACCTGTCGGGGAGTCCAACCCATGTAGAACAGACAGACAACCCTTGTTCCACGCATCTCTCTAACCATTCATGCCAGGGCCATAAGTACAGAGAGTGCAGGCAGTGCGGTTGCACTGGTGCCGCCCCTCCCAATCGCGCATGTAACAGTTGCACGGTGTAATGAAAAAGTTGTTGCTTTGAGGGGACGACAATTTCGTTGCCAATGAATATTAGTTTAGATCATGCAAAATGTGTCCAATATAATCTGACTTCCGGTATAAACCACACCCACTTCCGGTATTATATCTGAATACAGATGAATACAGACAATTTTGTTGGTTGAACAGATACAGATAATGACGTCGCTGTGCACCTCGACGACCTAGATGTATGCTGACTAGATCAGTTTACCAATTGGTACAGACCACTGGGTAGCCTGGTAGTGTGATCTTCTCGTTGGACACTCCCACTTGTGATGTCACTTGTCACAATGACCATTTTTGTCACATGACAATTTTGAAATGGCTTGTAATGGCTAATCACTCACACCTGGTCGTATGATAGAGCCACTTTAAAGTGGCTTTTCTGGGTCTCCTCCAATAAACAGGACAGATGTTAAGTTCACCGGTTTATTGCAGAGTTTGTAGTTGTTTGTGGACAGAGCAGGTGGTAAATGCAAGCATGCTATTGCTCTCCTGAGTGTGTGTGGTGATGGCTGGTCTAACCTGTGTGCATTGATTAGTCAATGTATTACCGGTGGAGGTAACTCGGGCCAGGTGAGGCTGCTTAAACAAGCTAGTATTTTGCAATAACGTTATTGTTTTATTAGCTGTTGAGGTGAAGTTCAGCCCTCAGTTGGAACGGGATGGCCAGAAGAGGGTGGAGACCGGAGACGCCATCGTCCTCTACTGCGAAGTGTCCCACGCCTTTGCCCACGTTAGCTGGTTCAAAGACGGGGCGGCGCTTCAGGCCAATGATGGCCTCACCGTCCAATCAGAGGGGAACATGAGGAGGATCGTCATCCAATCGGCTGAGGCGTCGGACTCTGGCGTTTACACCTGCGAGGTGGCGGGGGATGCCATTAAATTCAATGTGCAGGTGGCAGGTTAGTGTGTGTTGTATGTACACAAAGGAAATTTTTTTGAAATTATTATCATTATTATTATTTTTATTATTATTATTAATAATACAATTATGCAATCTCCAATCTGGGAATACAACTTATCATAAATAAATTAACAATCAAAGGTATTTCATTTGCTTTCAAGACAATAATATTTACAGTAAATACCACACATATTTAGTTCTTAAAGGGGCCTTATTATACCACCAGGCGTGATTAGCCATTACAAGCCATTTCAAAATTGTCATGTGACAAAAATTGTCATTGTGACATAGTGACACAAGGTGAGGTGGACTCGGGCTTCAGCTCCTGAATCACTGCTCACACCCACTTTGATATCATTATTTGAATAATTAATTATATGAAATAATTATTACAGTAATTAATATAACTATATTAGAGAATAAACAGTATATATCTGTAAATAAGCCAGCAGCCAACATAACACTGTGTTTCAAAGATGAAGACAGGCTATAACCCACGACAAGAAGCCAAGACAAACTAAAGCAAAGTCTAAAAATAGCTTACTACAATTTTTCACAATTCGATAATTCGGCAATGCTTGTGGAGCGTTCGCCATTTCTGCAGTCACTGACTGCCAGTAGTAGTCTGAACATGCGGACAAATTCAAGAAAATTGTCATGTTAGAGGGCTGCAGAGTAGGGCAGTGGGGCAGTCTAAATCCTGCCCCAATGACCCTCTATTGGCACTCCATGCAGTTCACATCTTTGACCACAAGGAGATATAATAAATCTTCCAGCGGGGAGTTGGGCAGTGAGAATCCTGCCCCAAGCACTAAATAGAGATCGAATCACTGAAATTAATGATGATTTTAACTTTCAAAGATCATAAATTGTTGACTAACTTACAGAAACTAGGTGATATTTATTGCAATGTAATTTATGTGGAAATATAGTTTATGAGGAGGAACTATGTTTTTGGGTGGATTATTTCTTTCGGTGGGGCGAAACCTGCCCATATGAATACATCGATTCACAAGTCCCTCTTTTAATCAATTGCCAACAATGTGACGCTTAGTCAATTGTCAATAACGCTCACCTACCATTCATTTCATTTCCCACTAACCCGTTTCAAAAATGACCGTAGCCACTCCTGTCAAATTCTACGACGCTTCACGAGACGAGAGAACCCAGGTCCGAGAGATGGGCGAACCCGTAACGATCGAGTGCGACGTTACGAACCCTGACGTCCGGGTCTTCTGGTACAGGGACGCCGAGCAGATCTTCAACCAACCGGGGATAGACTTGCTGGAGGCGGGGCATAGAAGGACACTGGTCATCCAATCGGCCAAGCTTGCTCACTCGGGCATGTACTCGTGTCGAACGGCAGACGATGCCGCCACGTTTTGGGTTGAGGTCAAAGGTGATTGGCTGGCTAGACGGTGGTTCTATCGGAGAGTTTTCGGCGGCAAATTCTGCAAGTTGTGTTTGTCTTTAATGAAGCCTGATTTAAAGGGTCTCTCACTCCCTTTAAACCGTCTATCTCAAGCTATCTTTCACAAAACACAATAATTCTTCTGTAATAATTCTAATGTGGGTTTCATCCTCTACTGTCCACTGTGATTGTTTTACTAAAAACATTCAATACAGTGAATGAAATAGCGATATTTTTTCTTGCGTTTCCTTGAAATCTCTCAAATTGTGCGCATTTTTGCTATGCGTTTTGAATGCATTTTCTGTGGGTCCTGTTTAAACCTGTGCAAGTCTTCACCTCATACTGTGAATTCCCCACTAAGACGACCAAAGACGACTGAAATAATCGAGCACTAATACGCGTATAAGGGTTAACATTCAAACCTAACTCTTGCTGTATGAAGTGTAAAATACCCAAGTAGAGATGCTCAATAGTACAGTGATGTACTATTAGCTTACTAGCTAATAACACTAGCTGCACCGTAGCTTACCACAAGCAGGATTTAGAAAACTTCAACAACCAAACAAACAACAATCACAGCATGGGTTTGAGCCCCAATCTGGGCAGAGCTTTCAGTTTCACTTTCATCTTCAGTTTCACTTTTAAAGGGGACAACTGACGGGCAACACTGTTGACGTTCTAACGGCTGGCGCTCCGTCCGAGGTGCTCCGTCCTCACCCCCAGCTTCTCCCTCCACTCCCCCCTCCTGCCCAGGCCCTGCGGTGGAGTTCAGTCCTGTCCCAGAGGAAGACCTCCACAAGTCCTCCATGGAGCTGGACCCGGTGGTGCTCCACTGCCAGGTCTCCAGCCCCGACGCCGCCGTTGTGTGGTACGTCTCAGTGGTTAGACCAGTGGTTTTCAAACAATGTTTTACCCATTTAACCCCTCTAAGATATTGCCAATTACCTCTTTAAAGTTAAAGTTAAAGATTGTTGAAGAAAATGGAAAGATTTATCAAACTTGTGACCATGTTACGAATCAGATTTACTCAGTTGTATTCAACGGGTATTCATACATTTTTTTGTAAGGTGGAATTATTTTACAATGATTCATAACCAATATTATAACAAAGAACATTTATGTTAATCTGTTGAGTATCTCCTCCTCTCTCCTCCCTCCTGTCTCAACATGGGGGTCTTTCACCTCATCCCCTCCTCCTCCTCCTCCTCTCCTCCCTCCTGTTGCAACATGGTGGCCTTTCACCTCATCTCCTCCTCTCTCCTACGTTCTATCTCAACATGGTGGTCTTTCACCTCTCCTCCTCCTCCTCCTCCTCCTCCTCCTCCTCCTCCTCCTCTCTCCTCCATCCTGTCTCAACATGAGGGTCTTTCACCTGATCTCATCCTCCTCCTCCTCCTCTCTCCTGGTTGCAGGATGAAGGACGGCCGGGAGGTCCAGCCCAATGACAACATCACGGTGCAGGCGGACGGCACACTGCGGCGGCTCATCATCCGCTCGGCCGAGGTGGCTGACGCCGGGGCCTACGCCTGCCGCTGCGGCGACCGCAGCGTGGAGTTTGAGGTCAATGTGCGAGGTATATGCCCGAGAGAGAGAGAGAGAGAGAGAGAGAGAGAGAGAGAGAGAGAGAGAGAGAGAGAGAGAGAGAGAGAGAGAGAGGAGAGAGAGAGAGGGAGAGAGGAGAGGAGTGGGAGATGGAGGGGGAGGGGGGATGGGGTGACGGGGTCCGGAGGATGAAGACGACCCCTGGGGGACATCTTGTAAACCAATGGTAGCTAGCTGAACGTTGTTGGGAGCCAGATGAATGAGATGAGAGGATGGGAACTAGATGACTGGGAGAATAATATATACATACGTATATTGAAGATAATATTTATTTGACCTAACGCTGAGTGCTTTGTAAACATCACATATATTGCAAATAATGAAAACGATCTTAAGACAACAGAATACAATACACAATTATGAGAGACATAGCCAACAGGCTCCAAAACAGCATTACATTCTCCTCCACAATAACTAATAACTAATCTATGAAGTGATCTTTACAATTGGATCTGAGGTAAAGGATAGGTACATTTAGTGTGTAAGTATCATAAAAGAGTTGAGTGTGTGTTCTAGAAAGTGATACATAGAGGGAGAGACAGATACAGATAAATCACGTTTTTAAATGGCAAATGGATTGCATTTACTGTATACAGCGCTTTTATCCAAACACTTTACAGTATTGCCTCACGTTCACCCATTCATACACCGACGGCGGTGTCAACCATGCAAGGTAACAACCAACACGTCAGGAGCAGTTAGGGTTAGATGGTGTCTTGCTCAGGGACACCTCGACACTTAGCTAGGAGGCGGAGCCCGGGGATCGAACCAGCAACCGTTCTACCTCCTGAGCTCCTACCACCCCCACCCTACTACCTACACCCTACTACCATAATGTTTGTGTTTACATTTTTTTTTATTAAATTAAATAAATATATACCGTTTATATTATACATATTAAAATAGAATCACAAATTCACACCTGAGCAATCGTAAAAGAAGCGTCCTGCTCCATCCCAGAGCCCCCGGTGATGATCGTGGAGCCCCGGGACGACGTGGTGGTGGAGTGCTACACCGGCGAGGAGGTGCACCTGCAGTGCGAGCTGTCGCGCTCCACCGGCGCCGTGCGCTGGTACAAGGACGGTGTGGTGGTGGAGGAGGAGGAGCAGGAGGAGAAGGAGGAGAAGGAGAAGGAGAAGGAGAAGGAGGAGGAGAGGCAGGAGGACCGTCGCCGTGTGCGGCTGACTTGCGAGGGACCGTACCGCCGGCTGAGCATCCGCCGCGCCGGGCCCCAGGACGCCGGGGAGTACGTGTGCGACACGGATGGAGACTCCGTCTTCTTCCAGCTCCACGTGGCGGGTAACGCAGCGGGATTCACTTTTTTTGTAATTGAAGAAAAAAAAAAGAAACGTTTTTGTTTGTTGAATATTTCGAGAAATGAGGGTTTTGTTTGACACATGGCAAGGTGAAAAAGCTGTGAAATGTTTTAGATTTGATACTTTCTCACTTATTTATACCAACTGCTTCACACAGGACAACGTATAAGTAAATTTTGTATGATACTGATATTTTATATAATATTGATATGTGGATATGAATAATACATAACCACCAAATTAGGCTACTCTAAATAACTTTATACCAACTGCTTCAAACAGGACAACATAATACAGCATTTTTGATTATATTGATACAGAAAGAAAATTGAAAGAAATACATGTATATTAATAAATGATCATTTATTAATTATTAATTTAATGATGAAATACCAATGTAAGTAAGATATAATATGGGCCTAAATAAAAGGACAACAAGAATGGAAATTCCGTATTTGGATATTGTTCCCTGAACTTTAATTGGTCCTGATCGTTTATAATTTGTGTCATATCATACTATCCTACAATCCTCCTCTCAACCGTCCAATCATCAGAACCTCCGGTGCGGATCGTCTCCCCGGAGGACTCGGAGGTGGAGCTGACCCTCCTGGCCCTGGAGCGTCTGGAGCTGACCTGTGTGCTGTCCCGGCCGGGCGCCCCCGTGCGGTGGCACCGAGACGGGCTGGAGGTGGAGGAGGGCCCCGGCCTGGTCCTGGAAGTGGACGGGGCCCGGCGGAGACTGGTCGTCCCGGCTGTCTCCACGGGCGACAGCGGCGAGTACGTGTGCGACACCCAGGACGACTGTGTGGCCTTCCTGGTGACCGTCGCGGGTAAGAGTCTCCTGGGTTGACTTATTGACTTAATTTAGTGCTCACGGTTTTTCTTAAGGTGTGGTGAGGAACCGAACTCAGGACCCAAACGTTCTCATTATGAAGATTCTCAGTGTTGTAACTGTAATTAATCTTGGTCAGTGGTCTCGGTGTTGGGTCTTTGAATTGGAGGGCAATAGGCCTGGAAAGTCCTTGAAAATTCCTTGAAGGTGTGGGAACACCCTGAAAAATGCATGACAAGCGAACAGAGGCAGAGGCTTGAAAGATAAAAGTGTCACGATATCAATGGTGGACCCAAATGCAAAACCCAGACTATGAGTAAGGTACACGAAGAGTATTTATTTGAGGGGAAATCCGGGGAAGGGCTGGAGCGGAGCCAGGGGAAAGAGCAGGAGGCGGAAGCGGGGTGAAGCCAGAGGGACTGGTGGTGAGCGTGGCAGGCAGATGATGGACAGGCAGGCAGGCAGGCTGGGAAAGGAGCGGTACGACTGGAGATGGGTAGAGATCCTGGGGTAGAGGAGAGACACGGTTAGAACCATGAGGGGAAAACACAGAGCTAGAATTCACGTGAACGTTTTGCTGACCACACTGGCTGAATCAACGATCTGGCGATGAGTGGGTGGAAAGCCGGGGTTTTTATCCTGTAGATGATTGTAGATGGATCACAGGTGTGATCGCAGAGCAGGTGGGAGAGATGTAGATGATGACGCTGGGGCGGCGCCGGAGTCTGGAGCCACGCCCACCAACACACAGGGAAACCCGGAGGCACGGTTGAGACCGTGACAAAAAGTCTCAGTTCCTACATCAGTTATCTTAGCCACCACGGGGCTGCCACCTCAACTGTCCTGTATCTGTAAACTATGTCTCTCTTCCTTCTCAGAGCCGGCGGTGAAGCTCGCCTCTCCCAGGGGAGGCTCGGGAGACCAGGTGGAGAGTTTCTCCGGGGAGCCTGTGGTGCTGGAGGTCACGGTCTCCCGCCCCAGCGCCGCCGTCCGGTGGCTGCTGGATGGACGGGAGATCCAGGCGGGCGACAACATCGCCGTGGCCGAGGACGGGCTAGTCCGCCGCCTGACGATCCTCTCGCCCGCCCCAGGGGATTCTGGGAAATACACCTGCGACGCCGTCGACGACGCGATGGACTTCCAGGTCAAGGTCACAGGTAAAACAAACCAGAGAAAAATAAAAAGACGACTACTAGTAATACAATATAATATAGAAAACATTTAACATGTTTTAGGAGGGATAACCTTGCATATTTGTGGAGGCGAAACTTTGTCTCTCTGTTAGAATAGAATAGAAGAATAGAATAGAATAGAACTTTATTTATCCCGAAGGAAATTATTGTTCCAGGTTAGGTTAGGTTTGTTAATTATTATTAGACTAATTATATTCATATAACTTATGCATTAGTGGTAATCAATAAGTTTGTCTCCAATTTCGACATTTTAATTATTATATTCATAATATAATTTCAACATATTCCTTAGTAGGCTAGTTATCGTAATATAAGCCCCTATTCAGTCTAGTGTCTTCTCTACCGACATATTAATTAATATATTAATAATAAAAGCATGAATGTAAACATCATTTTGACGTCTTTATTATTGAGTAATAATAATACAATTAATTTGTATTAATAGGAAATTTGTTGTTGTTAACGATCTCCAGAAGCTCCAGTGAGGATCCTAAAGAAGTCGGAGCTGAGGCGGGAGCTGCAGTTCACCGTCTCCGACGACATCGTGCTGGAGTGCGAGCTGTCGTGCGCCAACGCCGTCACCCGCTGGCACAAAGATGGCCGCCGCGTGGAGGACGACGAGCGCTTCTGCCAGGAGGAGGAAGGGGCCTTCCGCTCCCTGGTCATCCTGGGCGCGGAGCTGGCCGACAGCGGGGAGTACCTGCTGGATGTGGCGGACGACACCATTACCTTCCTGGTGACCGTGGAAGGTAAATGGGATCGGTGTTCATAATGTATGATGTTCATATTTACATGACAAAACATTCAGATCATTTTAAAGTAAAACATTTTGGGGGGCAAGTTTACATCTTCTCTTGTAAAAAATACGTTGTTTCCTTGAAATCAACAACAAACAAAATGTAACATTTTCAATGCTACCATAGTAACTGGAATCCAATCTTCAGTCGGTAGTAAATCTTCAGTAAATGTACGTTTAGATTTACGTTTCCGATTTGGCATGCTTAATTCAATCGAGAAATGTTTCAGCATTCAACCATTGATCACGTGCCGGTAAACATTTCGACCACCCCCCCCACCCCCTAAACTATTCACGAAATTCCCGTCACTCCCCCCAAATCAGAGCCGCCGGTGACCATCGTGGGAAACTCCAACGACCCCGAGTACCAGGAGATGGTTGCCGGGGATGACCTGATCCTGGCGTGCGAGGTGTCCCGGGCCAACGCGCCGGTCCAGTGGTACTGCGACGAGCGGCCGCTGACGGACGACGCGCGTACCCACATCGAGACCTACGGCGCGCTGCGCAAGATCATCATCTCCAACGTCCAGGCGGCGGACTCCGGGAAGTACGTGTGCGACGCCGTGGACGACAAGATGGTCAGCATCGTGCGGATCCAAGGTAGCCCATAGATAGGGGGAAAGGTGTGCATGTGTGTGTGTTGAAATGGACATTTTTTGATCTGAAAAAGTTGGAGGCCACATTGTGAAAAGTTTAGTACACAAACTAGAACATCTAATTGTTTGTTTGTTGTCTATAAGTGTGTGTGTGTGTGTGTGTGTGTGTGTGTGTGTGTGTGTGTGTGTGTGTGTGTGTGTGTGTGTGTGTGTGTGTGTGTGTGTGGAAATGCCAGGTGATCAGATGTGATTCCTTCTTCTATTCTTCCTAAATTATATTGCTAAATGGACAAAAGCTTCTGCCAAATGCCCTAAATTTTAATGGAAAAGAAGTTGTGAAATTCTCCTTCCTGTTCCGGTTCTTTCCGTGAAGAACCCCCGGTCACGTTTGTGGACAAGGTGCAGGACACGGTGGTGACGGGCTACGAGGCGGAGAGCGTCACCCTGACCGGCGTGGTTTCCAAGGAGACGGCCATGGTGCGCTGGCTCCGGGACTGGACGACGGTGGAGGGCGAGCGCTTCCACGCCGCCATAGATGGGAACATGCGCACGCTGACCATCGACCCGCTCAGGCGCTCCGACGCCGGGGAGTACACCTGCGACGTCAACACTGACCAGATCCACTTCAGCCTGCTGGTGAAAGGTAGGTCAAGGTGTCTGTTAGGAGTAGCCTACATAGCTACTGTCTGGGTCAACATATGACCAATGGCGCCTCCAAGGGGTGGCCAGGGGGGGGCCACGGCCACCCTGACACAATTTACATTTAGATTTAGGGCATTTGGCAGACGTTTTTATCCAAAGCAACTTGCAAAGCGTACATTTGTTGAAGGAGACAGCAATATATTGCTGTGGTACATAAAGATAAGAATAGAGCTGTGTTCGAGCATTCATAGTTGTCTGGTTGCCTAATGGCTGGTTGAACCGGTGTGCATTGATTAGTCAATGCACCACAGGTGTGCAGCCTCTCCCAGCCCCAGACTCTAACTCGGGCCAGGTGAGGCTGCTTAAACCAGCCACCAAACACACACACACAATAGTTCAGAGTTCAGGTTTTTCCCCCCCTACCCTACATGAACGACTGATTCTTTCTCCCTCCCCCCTCAGGAATGCGGATCAAGTTCGTCACGCCCCTCCGGGACACGGTGGCACACGCCGACGGCATGGTAACGCTGCGCTGCGAGGTGTGCAAGCCCAAGGCCGACGTCCAGTGGCTGCGCAACGGCGTGGAGGTGGTGCCTGGCCGCCGCTTCTCCATCCGCGCAGACGGCGTGGAGCGCAGCCTGACCATCCACCGGCTGACCAAGGAGGATGCCGGCGAGTACACCTGCGAGTCCAGGGACGATCGCACCGTCGCCACGCTCAGGGTGGAAAGTAAGCCGAGTCCCGAGACCCCGACCCCGGTCGAGGTGCCCCCATGTGTTGAGAAGCCTTGATACCCGTTATACCACCAGGTGTGAGCGTGATTTGCCATTACAGGCCGTTTCCAAATTGTCATCACAAGTGGGAGTGTCCACCGAGATCACACTAGCAGACTACCCCGTGGACTGTACCAACTGGTAAACTGATCTAGTCAGCATACATCTAGGT
Source organism: Coryphaenoides rupestris (assembly GCA_002895965.2). Taxonomy (NCBI): domain Eukaryota; kingdom Metazoa; phylum Chordata; class Actinopteri; order Gadiformes; family Macrouridae; genus Coryphaenoides; species Coryphaenoides rupestris. The sequence continues at coordinate 65,647 of PIJE02000431.1, forward strand.
GGACACTCCCACTTGTGATGTCACTTCGTCACAGTGACAATTTTAGTCACATGACTATTTGGAAACAGCTTGTAATGGCAAATCACACTTACACCTGGTGGTATAATAGGACCTCTTTAACTTATTATGAGTAATTATGAGTGCTTGAGACTGATACTATTCAAATCTTACTGTACCGTCAGCTATATATTGTCGTTTCAATTTACAAATGTACTTATTGTAAGTGTGTTAAATGTAAATGTAACGTGTGCTATTTTGCAACAGTTTGTTAAGATGAATGAATGTGAACCGTCCTACTGTGAAGTCATGGGGGTTATAATCTCCTCAGAGACGCTTTACGAACATTGAATGTTTTTCAGAATACAAGATATTACATTTTCTCTTGCTGAAGGTTGTTTAATGTTGCATAGTAAACTCTGTAAAATCTGTCTCTTGCCCTCGGCCAATGACATTCACCTCCCCCCTCCTCCTCTCCCCGTCCGTCCCGCCCCCCCCCCAGTGCCGCGAGTGGTGGAGTTCCTGACAGAGCTCCACAACACCACGGTGCTGGAGGGCGAGGACGCCACCTTCAAGTGTGTGGTGTCGCCCGAGGACGTGCAGCTGCTCTGGCTCATGGACAACGAGGCCATCGAGGCCACCGGCGGCGGCGGCCGTTTCCAGGCGACCAGGAACGGCCTGTGCCATACCCTGGTGATCAGGAAGTGCCAGCTCCTGGACAACTCACGCATCACGGCGGAGGCGGAGGGCGTGGTGAGCCGCGCCAGCCTCAAAGTGCAGGGTGAGGCGCCTGTCAAGACCGCCGTATTAAGTGGGAATGATCACTTTTGCGTCACAATTTATTTTTCCCGCCAAAAAAATAACTATCATGATGCTTCATTTGTTGGAGTCTGTACGAAACCAAAAAGTTTTCTTTTTCTTATCTGGGGAAAATGTGTAAGCCAGCCAGGGCATCTCATTTATAAATCTGTTAGAAATGTACATTTACACATTTTACCCATAGAATCTTTTTGTAGAATTGTTCAGTCCACGATCCATGTTTGCTATTGTTTGTATTTTTCAGTGATTAAACTTTGACTGAATTAGTGCTGATGCATTGTGTGCAGTCTATGAGCCAATTGACTGATAGTGGTCGAGTCATTTGGCTGCTCAGAACGCTTCAGAATTATCAATATTTGCTTTCAGATCATTAACTGGATGTAGCTTTTGGTGGAGCAAAGGTGACTGCACAAAGTGCTGCACAACCTAGTGTTTCATGACATCGAGATCTTCAGAGACCTGAGTTCAAAGTGTATCAGAAGCACATAAAACACTCAATTTCAAAGATGTGCATGGTAAAATAAAACAATAAATAATGAACAGAAAAATGTAAATAAATAAATGTAATACAGTAATAAATCAATTAGATCTTGTCTGTCTGTGCCCTGCCACAGAGGCCCAGGTGATGTTCACCCGGCGGATGGACGCGGTGATGGGGGAGGAGTTTGGAGAGGCGGTCCTGGAGACGGAGGTGAGCCTGGACACGGGGGAGGTGCAGTGGATGCGCCAGGGCGTGGTTATCCAGCCGGGGGCCCGGCACGCGCTGGCGCAGGATGGACGCCTGCGGCGGCTGACCATCCGGCAGCTGAGCCTGGCCGACCGCGGCACGTACCGATGCGAGACGCTGCACGACCGCACACAGGTCAAGCTCAACGTGGAGCGTAAGTCGGGAGTTTACACGCACATTTAGCTCGAGAATTTAGCGATAGTGTTGAGGAAGGCATTAGAAATGCCATTTAGCTAGACCATTTAGCAGTAGCATTTAGAAAAACCATAGCATTCTCACTCCAACATCCTGTTTTTGGTGGTTGGATGGTCTAGCATTTAGCAATAGCCTTTAGCAACAGCATTCAGCAGTAGCATTTAGTTATAGTATGCCGTTCTTTCTTCAAAACCCATTTTTGGAAGTTGGGTGGTATAGCATTTAGCCATAGCATTTAGCAGAAGTATTTAGCCATAGCATTTATCTATTGGCCTTTCGCTATTCACGTTCTGCACTTTAAAGTGGTAATCTCAAAGATTTCAGTTTTGTGCTCTTTGGCGACACATATGGTGAAAATTGTAATTGCATCGAAACAGTGTCACATACAGTTGTGGTCAAAAGTTTACATACACTGTACATACATAAACATGTACTGTATGTCATGGCAGTCCAGAGTTTCCAATAATTTCTACAACTCTTATTTTTCTGTGAGTGATTGGAGCACATACTTCTTTGTCACGAAAAACATTCATGAAGTTTGGTTGTTTTATGAATCTATTATGGGTCTACTGAAAATGTGACCAAATCTGCTGGGTCAAAAATATACATACAGCAATGCTAATATTTGGTTACATGTCCCTTGGCCATTTTCACCTCAATTAGGCGCTTTTGGTAGCCATCCACAAGCTTCTGGCAAGCTTCTGGTTTGACCAGTCCTCTTGACAGAATCGGTGCAGTTCAGCTAAATTTGTTGGCTTTCTGACATGGACTTGTTTCTTCAGCACTGTCCACATGATCTCGATGGAGTTTAAGTCAGGACTTTGGGAAGGCCATTCTAAAACCTTAATTCTAGCCTGATTTAGCCATTCCTTTACCACTTTTGATGTGTGTTTGGGGTCATTGTCCTGTTGGAACATCCAACTGCGCCCAAGACCGAACCTTCTGGCTGATGATTTTAGGTTCTCCTGAAGAATTTGGAGGTAGTCCTCCTTCTTCATTATTCCATTTACTTTCTGTAAAGCACCGGTTCCATTGGCAGCAAAACAGGCCCAGACCATGCTTGACGGTAGGCATGGTGTTCTTGGGGTTAAAGGCCTCACCTTCTCTCCTCCAAACATATTTCTGGTCATTGTGGCCAAAGAGCTCCATTTTTGTTTCATCTGACCACAGAACTTTCCTCCAGAAGGCCTTTTCTTTGTCCATGTGATCAGTCGAGCCTTAAGGTGCCGCTTCTGGAGCAAGGGCTTCCTTCTTGCACGGCAGCCTCTCAGCCCATGGCGATGTAAAACACGCTTGACTGTGGACACTGACACCTGTGTTCCAGCAGCTTCTAATTCATTGCAGACCTGCTTTTTGGTGGTTCTCGGTTGACTCTTGACCATCCTGACCAATTTTCTCTCAGCAGCAGGTGATAGCTTGCGTTTTCTTTTTGATCGTGGCACAACTGTGTCATGCACTTTATACTTATGAACAATTGTTTGCACAGTTTATCTCGGGAGCTGTAGCTGCTTTGAAATTGCTCCAAGTGACTTTCCTGACTTGTTCAAGTCAATGATCCGCTTTTTCAGATCCGTGCTGAGCTCCTTTGACTTCCCATTGTAGTGTTTGTGGCTGAGTCTGGTGATTGTATCAAATGAGTCATATTTAAATGGACTCAGAGAAGTCACCAGCTGTAGTCAATCATAATCACTCACAAGAAGTTAAGAGGCCATTAACATACATTAACATTTACATTTACATTTACATTTAGGGCATTTGGCAGACGCTTTTATCCAAAGCGACTTACAAAGAGTACATTTGTTGAAGGAGAGGCAGCAATATATCACTGTGGTACCTGAAGATAAGAATAGAGCTGTTTTCGAGCATTCATATTTACGAGACGAATAGAACGAGTTTCATAATTGCTAAGTTGCCTGCATAAGTAGCTGGGCAGGCGTGTGATTCTAAGCATGATACAACATCTGAGAACGAACAACAATGCTAAGTGCCATTAATAAATGTTAAGACGTATAAACATGCAGGTTAGTGCTAAATTGATAATTCATGTTGCTGTATGTATATTTTTGAGCCAGCAGATTTGGTCACATTTTCAGTAGACTCATAACAAATTCCTAAAAGAACCAAACATCATGAATGTTTTTTGTGACAAAGAAGTATGTGCTCCAATCACTCTATCACAGAAAAATAAGAGTTGTAGAAGTTATTGGAAACTCTGGACTGCCATGACATACATGTTCATTACAAGTGTATGTAAACTTTTGACCACAACTGTAGGTGATGCCAGTCCGCTGGCAGTTGTCAGTACGTCACTTCCGCTTATGCTCTCTGGTGGACATCCATGGGACCAATCACTGCTGGGTGATGGAAAATGCATTTTAAATCTTGCACGGGAAAGGCGACTCGCCACCCAGTCCGTAATATCAAAAAATACTGCAAACGCAAGGGCTTTCATCAGTGGACCGTAGGCTCAGTCACCATTGTGCTAACTCGTTTGGCGATAGATATTGACTTTACAGGCAATATTTACAGGAAAATGTTCACTCTAAAGAGTGACATTCATGCAATGGACATGAATGACCGGTACGGTATCTCTTCTCGATATAACACAATGCCACGGTTGCTAAGAATACATGAGAATGCCAGAGGTGGCTAACAGACAAGGTGTTGGATTGCTGCTATACTGTAATACAATACTGAGGTCACCATCACCTGTCTATAAGGACTATGGCCAGATGTCCTCTGGCTAACTTTGTGATCCCCTTGTCAGGCAGACACATACCACACACACACACAGACACGAACACAGACACACACACAAGCACACACATGCACACAGACACGAACACAGACACGTACTTCTTTCCACTGTAAATTCTGGGAAAATGTATATGAATACATATGAATGATTGAAGGCTTTTTTTTGCCTGTGTGGACTTGTCGCGCTAATATTTGTTCCGCTGCCAAACTTGCAATTGGCAAAACAGTTGGCAAGTTGAATCCCGAATTTCCAAGCTGATGTCAATCTTGCAAGCTCCCATAACAACATTTCCTCATGGTACTTCTTGTACATTACTAGATACAGTATATATATACTGTATACATACTCTATAAATATTGATTTTAACAACTTTCTTTGCAAAAGCAAAATTCTCATACATGTAGGGTAGGGGTCAAGGCCAGAAACACCCGGGCACTGAGTCAGACACCTTAAACCTTTACCCTTTTAACCCTGTTGGTGGTGGAATGTCTTTTTCTTTGCCATATATGGGCAGCCACGGTAAAATCCTATGGCTGGACTTTAGCTAGCTGTGTGAAACCTTCCAACACCTGTAACAAAACAGCAATCCCTCCTCCACCCTTTCCCCCGTCAGCGCGTAAGATCTCTGTGCGCAAGGGTCTGGGCGACCAGGAGACGTTCGAGCGGGAGACGGCGTCGTTCGAGGTGGAGCTGTCGCACGCCGACGTAGAGGGAGTGTGGCAAAAGGACGGCATCCGTGTCAAGCCCAACAACCAATGGCGCGTCAGTGCCAACGGCCTGGTACACGGCCTGACCCTGTCCAACCTGACGCTGGAGGACACCGGGACCATCGTGTTCTCGGCCGAGGGCGTTCGCACCTCCGCCCGACTCGCCGTCAAAGGTGAGCACCAACGAGCTGAGAGCCAAAGAGAGAACAAATGAGAGAGCTGAGAACCAATGAGAGATCTGAGAAGCAATGGGGGCTGAGAACTAATGAGAGAGCTGAGAACCAATGAGAACCAATGAGAAGGCTGAGAACCAATAAGAGAGCTGAGAATCAATGAGAGAGCGATTAGAACAAATGAGAGAGCTGAGAATCAATGAGAGAATTGAGAACCAATGAGAGAAGCAATAGCATAAAAATAAAAGTCACATTAAAACATGAAAAGCATACAAATAAAACCTGAACTTTGTAACATTTCTAGTGCAGCTATCCACAAGTCAGTGAAAATCAGACTGTTCCCTCTATATGAATTGTTTTATTCTGATCCACTTCTTCCCACACTGCAGAAGGAAATCCAACACAGTATACACAGTATATAATGAATGTCTATAAATCTTGTTCTGTTGACATAACATGGATTCAAGTGATACCATAAGAGCCCTACAGCATGTCATAGTGACAGTTTGGTGTTTAAGATCAGCAAGTTCCATCTCTATCTTATCTGCACGTTACAAACATGAAGGAGATGCAAGTTGGAGCACAACAAGGGAAGAGTGAAAAAAAAATGGCAACAGACATAATTTAAAATGCGGTAGATGGGATAAAACGGGGACTTGATTAATCCCAGACGGGAAAAATCGTGATGAATCGCAGCTGATCAGTGTAAGATGTACGAATGTCGCCAGAGAGTTCTTACAGGCCATAGACCAGACAAAACAGACGGTTTCAAATGATTTACTGGCTGCCTTTGATCGATGGCTTGCATGCTGCTTCACAGAGACGCCGGTGTCGATTGTCAAGAAGCTTGCGGACGTTCGCGTGGAGGAGGGGTCCCCGGTCACGCTGGAGTGCGAGTTCTCCAGACAGAACGTGGAAGTCAAGTGGCTCAAGGTAAAGAAAGGACAACACCGAGCCCTCGGTCATGTGAACTGTGACATCCTCTCTTTTTTTTTATGAGGTCATACATTAAGTTAACTGCCTTACTTATAAAATAGCAGCCTAAGGCATATTTAAACAGTAATGTTGGGTTCTTTGTTGGGACACATACAATCTAGTTTGTGTAAAATGGGCACGCTTTATTTTTAAAATAAGGATACTATTGAAAATGATGTCCTATTTGAGGCAAGCTTTATGGTGCCCCTTCTATCCCCTTGACTAGGGGTTGGAACAGAAAACCAATTTCCTTACAGATATGGATAACGTGTTATTATGAATCAACATTGAAACAGATATTTGTCCACCTTGGTTATCGTCAAAAAGGATGTGACTGTAGTTTTCTAGGTGTGCAGCTACCCCTAACCCAATCAAAAGCTCCTGGGTTTGATCCCCAATGTCCACAAACAACTTTAAATGCTAACCCAGGGTTCCCACTCCTTTTAGGTTTTCCAGGTATTTTCCAGGACATTTTCCACTTTCTATGCTCACAGAGCATATTCATATTTCACCATATGAAATGTCAGGCCACCCTAATCTCCTTTGAATGAGTAACATGATTGTCAAAAATTGTTTTAATCAATGACAACTGTGAAGTGACTTCAGTGAGTATTATTATAACCTATGACGTACATGCAGTCAAATAGGTAATCAAATCGCACACATACTCTAAAATATGACTATTTTGAAAAGAAAATGACAAATTTCACAGAAAGGTATTGCAATGAAAACAGCGCTCACGTAAAATACGTTTTGTAGAGAAAATAAAAATCTTTCCACAACAGCTTTTTTTTACTTAACATTTGGTCAATTTTGACATTTTCCCAACGTTTTCCATGAGTGGAAAACAACTTTTTAGAATCCAGGTTTTCCGAGTTTTCTAGGACGAGTGGGAACACTGCTAACCCAAAAACCCACCATCAAAACGATAAATGTCCGCCTCCTTTCTCTATGCCGGCCGGCCAGGGCACTGTGGAACTGAAGCCGGGGAAGAACAGCCGGATCTACTCCATGGGGAGGAAGAGGTACTGCCAAATCCTGGAGGCCTCGCTGGCCAACGCCGGCACCTACCGCTGCGACACAGCGGACATCAGCACCACCTGTTCCCTGGAGGTCTACGGTAAGGCTAGGAGGGGCTTCTTCAAGGCCAAAATGATTTGAGAAGGTCACAGGAATAAATACAGTTTGTAGTGTTGTTTACTTTAGGGGTCCAAAATGACCTTTTTCAACGGTGTCTTTTTAACTGCCAGAGTGGAAAACCCTTACAGGCCAAGCTTTTGTTTTAATGTGTAACCCTGCATTTTTTTTACATGCCAAATGGTCAAATCTATCCACCATTAGCTGGTGGCAGGTGTTCATTTTGGACCAGGACAAATTCCTGGCAATAGAGCACATCTGCTTCCACCACACACATCGTTTTAACTCATTTACATTTAGGGAATTTGGCACAAGCTTTTATTCAAAGGCACTTACAATGAGTACATTTGTTGAATATTCGTACTAGTTAGTTAGTGCACATCAAATCTATCTACGGCTTATAATTCGTCAATCTCTCCTGCAATATGCATGTCTGGCGAACCCCAAGTGGGGTCCCGACCCAGAGGTTGGGAAACCCCGCACTAAACCGCCCTGCTCCCTCTCTCCTCCTATCTCCTGCCGGTCAGAACACGTGCTGGAGTTAGTCCATGAGCTGGAGGACCTGTACGTCCAGGAAGACCAGAACGCCGTGTTCATGTGCGAGGTGTCCCTGGAGGACGTGGCGGGCGAGTGGTGGAAGGACGGTCACCGGATCCGGCCTACCAGCACCGTCAAGACCCGCACCGAAGGTCACCATTCACACCAAGCATCATTTATATCACATAATGTTTGAGTTGGTTTTTAAAATTCAATTGATATCTTTTTTTATGGAGACAAATTGTTAGGCCCGTACCCGAAAACAGAAGCCAGTGTGACAAAACCAAAACAGAGAAGACAGACTCAGACAAGCGTATAATGTTCCAAGTGTTTTTATTATATTCTCAGGGAACGTAACTAGTAGGTATATATATATATATATATATATATATATATTTATTGTCTTTGGAGATATATATATATATATATATATCTCCAAAGACAATAAATAACTATACTAGTAATAATAATTCTATCTATATCTAATAACTAATGAATATATATATATGTATCTAAGATAATAACTAACTAATAATACTAACTACGCCTACGCCTATATCTATTTTCTATATAATATATATATATAAATAATGAATATATATATATAGCTATAAAAGAAAATAAATATCCAATACTAATCTACCAAAACAAAAATACTTAACAAGGGGTTTAGGGAGAGTCAGGGTAGTCCGGTGGTCAGGGGGGGTTCTGTGGGGGATCCGTCCGCGGGGGAAAAGGGGTATCCAGGGAGAGGGGCGTGGAGAGGGTCCGAGGAGGGTAGGGGTCCGTAGGATGACGAAAGGGGTACTGGAGCGAGGAGCGAGGAACGTGGAGAACACAGGATCAACAGGGTAACACGGAGACGAGGAGTACGTGGGCGCCAGGAAGGAGAACACGGGGAGCTAGTGACGAGGGGGTAGCACGTTCTAGCAACCTGTATTGTTCATGAAGGGCTTAAGTAGCCGCTGTGTCTTGATTATGATTTGCTACACCTGGTGAGGCGGCGTCTTGTTACTGCCGAGCGCGTCTCACTCGCTCGGGTGTCTCTGGCATGACTCGGGCTGGGATCCCGACTCGCCTGTGGTGACGTGGTACGCTCTGGGGAGGAGCGCACCACAACACAAATATTTTTTAAAAAATTCTCTGAAGAAGGAGCTTCTATAAAGGTGTCGTTCCATTTTTGCCAAAATTATTATGATTGTGAATAAATCATGACAAAAAATTTGGGGATCTATAATAAATATGAAGAGACTCCCGGAAAGATCAGTCACCTCACCCGGACAAGGGAAACCGGGGCACCCTTCTGGAGCCAGACCTGGGAGGGGAGCTCATCGGCGAGCGTCTGGTGGCCGGGCCTGGATCCACGGGGCCCGGCCGGGCCAAGCCCGAAAAGACAATGTGGAGTCACCTCCCTGTGGGCTCACCACCTGCAGGGAGAGTCATTGGGGTCGGTTGCATTGTATACCGGGCAGTAGGCAAAAGCGGGGTCCTGGGCGTGCGGATCCCCGTCATCGCCGACTGGTTCTAGGGATGTGGAACGTCACCTCACTGGCGGGGAAGGAGCCTAAGCTGGAGCGGTACCAACTAGATATGGTTGGGCTCACCTCCACACACAGCACCGGGTCTGGAACCAAACTCCTGGAGAGGGGCTGGACCCTCTACTTCTCCGGAGTTGCCCAGGGTGTGAGGCGCCAGGCGGGTGTGGGGATACTCACAAGTCCCCGGCTGAGCGCCGCTGTGTTGGAGTTCTCTCCGGTGAACGAGAGGGTCGCCTCCATGCGACTGCAAGTCGCTGGGGGGAAGGCTCTCTCAGCCTCCCCGGGAAAGTTTATTCCAGGGTGCTGGAAAGGAGGCTCCGGCCGATTGTCGAACCTCAGCTTCAGGAGGAACAATGTAGATTCCGTCCTGGACGTGGAACAGTGGACCAGCTCTTTACCCTCACAGGGTTGTTGGGGGGGGCATGGGAGTTTGCCCATCCAGTCTACATGTGCTTTGTGGACTTGGAGAAGGCTTATGACCGTGTCCCCCGGGGAATCCTGTGGGGGGTACTAGGGGAGTATGGGGTACCGGGGCCGTTGGTACGTGCCATTCGGTCCTTGTATGAACAAAGTGCGAGCTGCGTCCGTATTCTCGGCACAAAGTCAAGCATGTTCTCAGTGGGTGTTGGACTCCGCCAAGGTTGTCCCTTGTCACCGATTCTGTTCGTGATCTTCATGGACAGAATCTCAAGGCGCAGCCGAGGTGAGGAGAGTGTCCGGTTTGGGGACCTCAGAATTGCATCTCTGCTCTTTGCAGATGATGTGGTTCTGTTGGCTACATCAGACCGTGACCTCCAGTCACGGTCTGATGTGTGAAGCGGTCGGGATGAGAGTCAGCACCTCCAAGTCTGAGGCCATGGTTCTCTGCCGGAAAACGGTGGAGTGTTCCCTCCGGGTTGGGAGTGAGTTGCTGCCTCAAGCGAAGGAGTTCAAGTATCTCGGGGTCTTGTTCACGAGTGAGGGCAAAATGGAGCGGGAGATGGACAGACGGATTGGTGCAGCGTCTGCAGTAATGCGGGCGCTGTACCGGTCCGTTGTGGTGAAGAGGGAGCTGAGCCGGAAGGCGAAGCTCTCGATTTACAGGTCCATCTACGTTCCAACCCTCACCTATGGTCACGAGCTTTGGGTAGTGACCGATACAAGCGGCCGAAATGAGTTTCCTCCACAGGGTGGCTGGGCTCAGCCTTAGAGATAGGGTGAGGAGCTCAGACATCCGGAAGGAGCTCGGAGTAGAGACGCTGCTCCTCCGCATCGAAATGAGTCAGCTGAGGTGGTTCGGGCATCTGATTAGGATGCACCCCAGGCGCCTCCCTTTGGAGGTTTTCCGGGCACGTCCAACTGGGAGGAGACCCCGGGGCAGACCCAGAACCCGCTGGAGGGATTATATATCTCGTCTGGCCTGGGAACGCCTCGGGACCCCCCAGGAGGAACTAGAGAGTGTGGCTGGGGAGAAGGAAGCCTGGGGGGCCCTGCTTAGCCAGCTGCCACCGCAACCCGGCCCTGGATAAGCGGACGAAAATGGATGGATGGATGGAATAAATATTTTTGTTTGGTTGCTGCTTCTAACAAGGCTTGTGAGCCAATAGTATACCGAAGTTGTCATCACATGGTACCTCTGTGTCGTCAGCAATCAAGAAGTTGGGAAGGGGAGGAGTGCGACACCTCATGTCTGAATGTTGCCAACATTACAAAAGTGATCAATTGTATTTTTTAAATGTAAATCATTGGTCTAGCTCAATTTTCATGATGCTTTATGTTATTTTGTATTAGTTTTTCCCTATGCAGTGTAGATGTATGTATCTCATATGATACAATACATATACAGTACATCCAGTACAACATATTGCACTCTAGCTCAGTTCACTGGTTTTTGTCAATTGTTGTTTCTGCTGTATTGTCGCGATTGATGGACAATGATGACAGTTCTCTAAGCTATTGTAATGTAATCTATTAAACCATAAGTTCAGGTTAGGCTGTGCTCCAAGTGAAGGAACAAGTTATGCTCTTGCTTGTCTGATTTCCTTCACTTTGGTTTTTGAAAGACACTATATAAATGTCAGTTATTATTATTGTTCTTGTTATTTTATTATTATTAAGTTGAGTAAAGAAACAGCCCCCCCCCCCACACAGGGACGAAGCACTTCCTGTTGATGTGCAACGTCACGGCGGAGGACTCAGGAGAGATCCGTTTCGTTGCCAAGGACATAGAATCCACCGCCTACCTGGAGGTGGAGGGTGAGTCCCAGAACATTCTGCTGTGGTTGCATGTACAAATCAGCACATAGTCCCTTGTCAGAGGTTGGAATCGAAGTTGGAATCAATTCTGTGAGCAGCGCACTAGCTACATTTAACCCCCCCCCCCCTACTCCAGAGCTCCCAGTGTCCATCGTGAAGCCGCTACGCGACCGCACGGCGCTGGAGAAGCACCGGGTCATCCTGGAGTGCACCGTGTCCACGCCGCGCTGCGTTGCCACCTGGTACCGCGGCAGCGCCGAGCTAGCCCCCAGCGACCGGCTGGAGCTGCTGGCCGACGGCTGCTCACACCGCCTGGTCATCCAGCAGGTGGCGGTGGAGGACGAGGGCACATACCGCGTGGAGATCGGCGAGCACACCTCTGAGGCTAAGCTGCTGGTGGAAGGTATGGCGGGATATTATGGGCGGGGTTTGGGGGGCGGGGCTATAAATGCTTCATTTCATTTTTAATGATCAATGCTGACCTGGCCTGAACAAAGCAGTCATGTCACAGACGCACAACATTTACATTTAGTCATTTACCAAATTTACCGCAAATCCACAGGAAATCTCTAGTTTCTCACTTCATGAACAAAACCTACTCCGTTTAAAATTTAAAAGGGGACATATTATGCCACCAGTTGTGAGTGTGATTAGCCATTGCAAACCCTTTCACAATTGCCATGTGACTACCGTCTAGTGACATCACAAGTGGGAATGTCCACCTAGATGTATGATTACTAGATCAGTCTACCAGCCTACCCAGTGGACTGTACCGAAAGTTAAACCGATCTAGTCAGCATACTCACACCTGGTGTTATAATATGTCCCCTTTAAAGTGTAAGACTTATGTCATAACCATTTTCTAATGCATTTAAGAAGTAATAATTCATTAAGTAACGTAACTAATTCATAATTCATTAATTAGAAATTCTTTGAAAAAGTACTACATATATTATACAAACTTTTTTTTCTAACAATCTAAAAATGAGTAGGCTACATTACAAAAACTGGGCAAACGATGCCCTCTGGTGTATGCAATGCCTCCCATACTGTACATCCACAGACTGAATACTGTTACACCCAGCAAAGACTTAACCTTACCTTACATGGATACTACTAAAATAAAAATAGATAATAATATAAAAGTAGTATGTTGACCACACAACATCTAATTCTGGTTCCTATAACGTATTTGTATTTAGTCTTTGGCAAATGTTTTTGTTTTAGGAAAGTGTTTATTTAGCATAATTTAGCAGAGCAAAAAAACTGCAGGGTGTCTTAGCAAATTATTGTATTCTGTGACAATTGACAATAACATTGTTAGATAAGATAGGATAGAACTTTATTAATCCCGAAGGAAATTCTTGTGCCAGGTTGCATAGCGATACAGTACAATAAAACAACATGGAGATCAACAGAATAATAAAAATAAACTAACAGATTTACAAATGTACAGTCTAGTCTAGTTAAAGGAATAAGCCAACATTTTGGAATATCATCTTTTGATGAGTACATGAGTACAGTGACACGAATCGGACCTTTCTAAGCAGAAATCCAGAGAAAGTCTGTAAAGAATCTACGGCGGTGCGTTAGCTACATAGCTAGCCGAACGCATGGAAGCGGACGTGCTAGCGCGTGAGCACTAGCTTCTGTGAAGTGAGGACGGGGGGCGTTTTAACAACAACAACAACAACAACAACAACAACAATGCTTTGTTTTTCCCTCGGTGGCCCGCAGCCCAGGAGCTGGTGATGGTGCGGGAGCTGGAGGATGTGGAGGTGCGGGCGCCCGACGCTGCGTGCTTCCGCTGCGAGGTGTCGGTGGCCATCGACAAGCCGCCGGCGTGGACGCTGAACGGGGAGACGCTGCAGTCGGGGCCCCTGGTGCGCCTGGAGAGCCAGGGCACGGTGCACAAGCTCACGCTGAAGCGGACCGACGAGGAGATGAGCGGCACGGTGCGGTTCACCACGGGGAAGGCCCGGAGCAGCTCCACCTTGAGGGTCCACGCGGAGTAGCAGCAGGGAGGAGGGAGATGGAGGGGAAAATTGCGAATTGAAAGTGAAAGTGAACCGGACTCGTGAATGAGGGCTGAGGGGAGAGATAAAAGCGATAAGGGTTGGTGTCGTGCGGCTCGGAAGGGATGCCCATAGGATGATGTTTAAATGTAGTTTATTTTCAAGAAAACTGTGAAATAAACATTACGATGATTTGTTGAAGGTTTGTATGATATGAAAATACCATCTGAATGCTAACGTAATGCAAGCGCATCCTCGCCCCTCCATTTTAATTGTCGTTTTTTTTACACAAATTGTATTTTTTAGGCCGTTAACATTTTTTCCAGCAAGCATTTTTATGTATGTTCATCTACTCTATTTATTAGGGCCAGAAATAAAAATACAAAAATCCATATTTCTATCTGATACCATGTAAGACATGCTGCTTTACTGGAAGGGTTCTGGGTGGGTCTGTTCAAGGGGCAGTTTGATGAGGCTCCCATTGGGATAGTGTGGGGGGAACTTTTTTAGATAATCTATTATTGATAGTTTTTAAATAATATTTGGTGTACAGTAGGTGCCACGCTTTGTATCTCTGCTAATATTGTCAGTTGCATTTTGACTCCCACCTGTCTTTCAATGCCAATTGCAAGTCTGACAGACTTCTAGGTCAACAGCTAGACATGTAATGTAGGGTTTGTGGTAATGTTAGGTTTTAGGGTTTGGTTTTGGTGTTTGGGTTAGATTTTAAGGATTGCTTTTAGGGTTTGGTTTTACATTTGGTTAGGGGACCTCACGGATGCAGAACAGATAGAAGGACATAAGGACCTTTATATATACAGTATATGGCTGCATTGAGGTAGCACCACAAAGAAATCCCTCCCATTTTCAGTTGATGGTGTTGATGATCACATCGGAATAAATATTTTCACATTTTCATTCATCACAATCTGTGTTATACAAATTTAAGAAGCTGTGTTACTTTACCCTACTACTGACGACCTGTGAAAGGGGTCTTTTTGTCGATGTCCATGTGTGACATCACATGATCAGATCAACAAGAGAGAATTCAAAAGAAAAGCACAACATAGCATCTTTGTGGGGGGATTTAGAATTTATGGAAAAGAAAATGAAATTACTTTTGATACAATTTGGCATGACAAGGAAAATAACAAAAACATGACTAGGTTACGTGTATTTTAATCAGGGTCCCTGTGGTACCACCAACGATCCAGATATTAAAGTTGTTACAGAGCAACAACAAAATATACAACATATTAGATGTTTACGATGAACACCAACCGCAAATGGGCCCCATAACGTTGAAACAGGTTGGGGTTTTTTTCTGTAAGATTCTGAAGTACATGATTATTCTCATATTGATCCTCTCTTCAAAATAATCAAAAAAAAAAGAAGCATAGTTTCAGCATAAATTCATATGAATACAAGAATGGTTTCATACTATCCTTTTAAATACTTGCTGGCATCCACCAGTTAGATATTAATGTATAAAGCAACCATTTTGTAGACTGGCAACAATGAGCTCCCCCGCAAAGATAACATCTCTTAAGAAATCTGAAATACAATCAGTGTCATTTAAAAAAAAAAAAAGAAAGATTGACAGGAATTTGCATACTAAAAAAAACTGAACGATAATCGTTGAGTTTGAGTATTTGTGGATATTCGTTAACGCCCATCTGACTGTTCACAGGTCCTCCAAGGTGTAGACTCAAAACCCTGGTTAGTCATCAGCCACGTCACACTACAGTCAATTAAACTTTGTTGACATCTACAACGAGGACATGGAATAAAACTAAACAAAAAAATAAAATGTGTTTCATCCAATCTGGCGTCCTGGAGAAAGTGTCCAAAGTGTGTCCTGAATGGCTTCTCCAGGTAAAAATGTCCGCCATCTTGCCCCAAGTTTCGTCCCAAAAACTATAATACAGTTGTTTCCGCACCGCAGGTGATGCGACAAGAAGGAAAAATCACAACATTGCATACAAGAGGTTTATCAAAAGAACTCAACTAAAGGGGCGGGGAAGTATTTTTCTTTTCGTTAAAAAAAAACCAAAACCCAACAAACTTTCGATTGCCATTCAAATGCAGTCCTTAAATTCAAGTTTTGTTTGTGGTCACGTGACAAACCAAATACCTGCTGATGTATGGCCATAAACAGAAAAATTTAACCATATACCGTGCATACACATATACTGAATATATGTATACTGTCGTTCAATACTCGTCGAGACACTTAAAAGTTCTCTCATTTCTGGAATCATTTGTCTATCTGCAACATCTGCTGTTAACTTTTCAATCCACAATCAATGTCACGTTTTTACGCTGCCTCCAATGCTCTGAACCCCACCGGCCCACTAATTGCACTTTTAGTGTAATTATCGCTTACTTTAGTGTCAGTTTTGGACTGTATGTATTTCTGTATATCTGCATGACAGAAGCCTGAAACCTGGAACCGTGTTGAGTCTTGGTTCCTTCTGACGCTGGTGCTGAAGATAAAAAAAAAACATCTTACAAATTATGTGCAACAGACAAAAACAAAAATATTGTTGTTTTTTTTCTTTCCAAGATCTACAGATTAGCTCCATAAAGTGCTGTCCAGTTTATGGCGTCGAGCAAGTTAAATAAACCCTATTGCTATTTGACAAAAGTCCCAAGAACCACAGACGTTAAGACTTTTGTTTTGTAAAAATTTGGGCAAAATTAGCAAAACAACATTTTGATCATATGAAGCAATGACTATATTACTTTTTTTTTTTTTTTTCCTTAAAGAGGATGTTACATTGAAACCACATTTACTTATCTAAAAAGTATACTATCATACATGACATGACACAGGACGACGTGAAACATGTTAAAAGGAGACAAGGTAAGAAAACTACAGATCGAGATGTGAAAAATATTTCAATTTCGACAAATATTTAAAATTTGACAAATATTTCAATTTTGAATGTCAACAGAACACCCAATACCACAATCACGCTTGCATTGACACAGTCAAATCAATCTATCAATCTATCGAATCTACGAGAACCAGTCCATAGAATTACACTATTCTAATCCGGTATTTCAGATTTGTGCTTCGTTTGCATGGAATTGCAAACTCCAGGTACCCCACTGTCTGTATAAAAAGGTATACAGATGAAGTTGTGTTCAAAGTAAGGTTACTTTGAACACAGGAATTTCAAACAAAAAAAACAATTGATTCACTCTCCTCTGAGATCCATTCGTCCATCCATGCATGCATTAATCTCCACTGGTTCGCTGCAGGTGTCGAAAGGGAAATGACATTGCGGGTGTAAGTGGCAGTAATATATGCGTTTCTCCACCACCAGGGGGTGGTGATGGAACATTGGAAACCTCTAAAGGTAATAGTTCCAACTGTCAAAGAGGGCCCACTTTGGATTCCAATTCTTTCTCAGGGATTGGCGTGGATGTGTGTGGTTTTGGGGCACGGGGGTCACATCTTGTACTCGTGTTTTCTAAAAGATGTGTAGACTAGGAAATGTATTTTCTTTTCTCTCTCCAGGATAGAGACGCTAATGCCGCGAGCTAACGCTGTTAGCTGGCGGCCCCGTGCTGCTTGAGGACAGTGTAGACATTGTCCACTTTGCTCAGACGCTCGAAGAAGGGGATGAGGTCCAGCAGCTCAGTGTCGGACATGTCCTCGAACCACGACGCCACGGGCACCTGCGGACAAACAAGATGGCCGTCCATAGATTTTAGCAACAGATTTGAGTTAATTTCAAGTTCAATGGGAACATGGATAAAATGTCAACACTAGTCTATGTTGTTTTACTGCTAGCTAATACAGATTAGCCTAGCCTTAATATGTCAGCATTTTGATAGCCACATATCAAAACCACAATTTAGGAAGCAATACATAAATAAATACCAATTTAGGAGGCAATAATAAATAATAATAATATTATTAATATAATAATAAACCATTGGGAGGATTAGAAACAAAGTCAAACAGTCATTTATACGAAAATGTCTCCTACATCTCAAAATGTCTCAAAAGTGTCTATAATGCTATATCTGTGCAACATATCTTGTACCGCGTTGTCGGGGTGGAACACGTAGGAGGCCGGGGAGTTGTCCACGATGATGACCTTGTCCAGGTCGCGGCCCAGCCGACTCAGGTCCTTCACGTAGTTCCCCCGGTGGAAGACGCACGACTCGCGGAACAGGCGGCTCCGGAAGGCCCCCCACTTGTCCAGGAGGTCTGACACGGGATCCGCATACTGGGTGGGGGACCACGAGGAAAAGCCCAATAAAGTGTCAAGTGAAGAATTAAGAAAACCTTGCAGGTATTACAGAACAGTAAGCCAGACCACCTTACTGTTGACAGGGTTAGAGGTTGGGGTTAGAGCAGGGGTCACCAACTCCCGTCCCGGGGGCCAGAGCCGGCCTTCGGACCCAATTAACCCAACTGGCAACATGTAGTGTAATCCGGCCCTTTTATGTATTTGTTATTGATTCATTCAAACAGTAGACATCATTGTGATTTGGGTAGTACTTTTTTTTTTTTTTTTTTAAAACCTGAATGGTCAAGTGGGGCGGGGGGGGGGGGGGAGTTTGCCTTACCTTGGCGAGGCTAGCGGTGAACAGCACACACTCGAAGAGCTCTCCCATCCTCTTGAGGAATTCGTCCACATGGGGGCGTTTCAGCACGTACACCTGCGGCGGCCCGCGGATAACGATCCAGAGGAGACAGGAATGGAACAAGAGCGGCATTGATTGACTCGTTGATCCAGTTCCTCTTAAAAAGGCGCCCTATTACATCACCAGGTGTGAGTGCACCTGACGAATAGCCATGACGACCCAGTTTCCAAATTGTCATCTGACTAAAACTGTCATTGTGACAAAGGTGACATCACAAGTGGGAGTGTCCACCCAGATGTATGATAGAAGGCTAGATCAGTCTACCAGCCCACCTGGTGGACTGTACAAACTCAACTGGTTGGCTGATCTATCCACCATACATCTGGTTGGACACTTATAAAGGGCGTCTTTATAACCTGGTGATATAATTAAGGCCCCTTAGCTGTTCTAAAACCACGGTAAACCACAGCCTTGCAGGGCTTATTGCCTGCAATACTACATTAAACTACATTATGGTTGATAAGTTAACCACATAGCAACATAAAATGCAATAATATTCTTCCGCCAAACAATGTAGTTCTTCAGCAACATAGCAGACCACGGCATTGAACGCGGCCCCGCCAATCATAATCAAGGACCAGAACTATCTGTTTTATAATAAAAGGTATAATAGGGCCCCTTTAACACCGACAACAGCATAAAATCATTAGACGTGCAACCACAACAGAATAATAATAGTACTTACTTATTTTAATGTAAAAGACACCCTGGGGTCTTTGTTTTTACAAGATTGGTAGCAATTTAAGGAGGGAATACTTTCCACAACAAAAGGTAAGCAAGTACTTTTATGTTATATACTGAAAACCAGATCTAAAGTCTCGTCTTTCCATGTTGTGTTTTCCGAGGATTGAGGGCGACGTTCCTGAAACAAGTCATCCTGAATAGGCTTCACTGCTTATCAGAACAAACCTATCCTGGATTACTTGAACCAGGCCCGGCCCAGAATGCACTGCTTCTTCGAGACACCAACAAGAACCCAGGAAGCACTTTTTTATCTTTAGATTGTTTTCTGTACATGTCCTACATAACAGCAAAGAAGGTTTGACGGTAAGTTGGAAAACCATACCTGGTGTACCGTACCATCGATTTCCACCGGGATGATGAAGTCAGCATTGTTAACCGGCTGTTAAAATACATTACAAAAATATGTACATTTCAAGTGAGCAAAAGGCACATTCACGAATTGGTATTCGTAGGGAAGTTCTGAGTAAGACATTCCAGATGACTTGGCTTGTTTGCCATTTGACATAACAGGTTTAATTTAAAATACCTACCCTTTAGCTTGAGGACATAACATGTCCGCTATGCTAATGCAGAACAAACGCTGGCACGAGATATCAGGTGCGGGACCTGCACGTCCTCTCTCTCTGTGTGTGTGTGTGTGTGTGTGTGTGTGTGTGTGTGTGTGTGTGTGTGTGTGTGTGGTGTGTGTGTGTGTGTGTGTGTGTGTGTGTGTGTGTGTGTGTGTGTGTGTGTGGAACCAGTTTCCTCTTCTTAATAATATCTCTGGTGACTTATTTAGGACATTTGTTGGGAGTGTATGATAGGCAGATGAATGAGACAAAATACACAATTGATAAAAAAATAAAATAAATCATTGGGTGAAATCTTGAGTTTGTGCATCTATTGCGTGAAATGAATTAAAGTCAATACACTTCCTGAATTTGTCTGAGATTTCCTGTCAAAAATGCCAACTGAACAGATAAACAAAAGATAAACAAACAAACAAAACAAAACAAACAAAAAATGTATATATATATTTTTATATTTATATTTTTTTCACATTTGACTTGGTGTCCATTGTTATCTTTGAATTCAGGACATTTTTATCTCACCTTGAAGGAGCTGTGAACCAACGTCTCATCCAGGTCGAGAACAACGCAGATCTTTCCGGAATCTTTTGATTTTATCGGAGGCAGCAGTGGCTTCACTTGGATCTTTAATGAATAAAACAAAAATAAAACACGATGATATTCTCTTGAAAATAAACCTGTGCAAATCAATATGTATGTGAGAAAGAAAACGGGGAAAACATAATTTGGAAGGCGTTGTAATATATGCTTTCAGTTGGTAACTTCATGATTATTAATGATATTATTATTATTAAGCTGCCATCTTTTGCCAAGGGGAAAATATCACCACTTCTGAATGACGCCAAGACTCATCATTTACAGAAACCAAGTCAATGAATTCTACGAGTCTTCCAGCCCAGTAAACACTGAAATGCATTTTACATGACAACTTATTAAAATGTTTATTTAAATAACATCGTCATCATTTTGTGGAAGTGTTATGAAAGTTCGGAACTCACATCAGATAAGACGTAACATTGTATGTGACGAATGGGGAAATCTTTAAAAGGACTGGGTGGGGGTCTCACCTTGGAGACGGTGCCGTTTTCCTCCACCAGCAGCGGGGCGTTGTTGTTGACGGGCGGGGGCTGCGGCTGGTCCTTACAGAGGCAGCACAGCAGGCTGGAGAACAGACCCCGACTCCTGGGCTTCTTGGTGGACACCGACGACGTGGAGCCTGCAGAGAGCGGCATGGAGACACACACACACCGTCAGCTAAATACACTTTGTCTGTTAACGGTTTTAGTATTTAGACAATTAGCGAATAACATACTGTATCTAAGATAAGATAAAATAAGATAGAACTTAGAACTAAGATAGAACCAACCCGAAGGAAATTCTTTTGCCAGAGGTTGCTCAAATATACCAACAACATCAGAATAAAAACAATAAAATAATAAATGTACAGTGAATACGCCTAAAAGTAAAATATAGGTAAGATATTTAGTAAACAAAACAAGTTGGCAATGGTATTGAGAAGTAGTAATGAGAAATACTATTGCACATGATGATGAAAAGTCATATTGCAAGGTAATATTGAAAAGTAGTAAGGCCAGGAAATGACCAAAGTGTTAATACGAATATATATATATATATATATATATATATTACACACATACATACACACACACACACACACACACACACACACACACACATGTATTTATCAGGGCTGTCCTCGACAAGAATCATATATCCCATACTTTCATATAAATGCGGCTCAATATTTCCTAATTTTGTGTGACTTTTGTTTGGTTTAAAGGCTTGAAAATCATCAATGGGCTTCCAGGGTTTCGGCTGTCTATAGCGAGACCAGTGCCTCCGCTAAAGGGCTGAAGGTCTCTACAAATGAACTTCTCACAACATGACGACCACGTACGCGTCGGTTCACGTCAGCACATCTGCATTCAATTTGAAAGAAAATGCAAGCTACCATTAGGCTAAAATACAATCATAAATCAAACAGTTGTGTATAGAAAATCTCTCTGTGGTGACGAAGATCTCGAGAGTTCTGTCTGATTACAGAGAAGGTATTCACGTCGATAAAGAGAATGTAAAATGTTACAAAATGTAAAAGTCGTCGATGTGAATGTGATGCTTTTCCATGTATAGAACAAATGCTGCACCATTCAATTTGAACTGAACGGCGAACCTGCACGACACAGAGTACAGAAAGAATAGTTTCCCCCTGCATCAAATTAGGATTAAACTTTTTTGTGATAATCTTTGTTTGTATTTTCCTGACATTATGTGTCCGCCAAAAACAATTGATTCACTCTCCTCTGAGATCCACGCATGCATTAATCTCCAGTGGTTCGCTGCAGGTGTCGAAAGGTTAATGACATTGCGGGTGTTAAGCGGCAGTAATATATGTGTCCCAAGAAAGACTACGCCGAGAACGTGCTGCTCTACTTCAATAAGAAAGTGATTGGATAGTGCCACCGCCATTACACCGAGGGGGGGGGGTTCAAACAAACGATAAGGACATTTATTGAAAGCAAAACATAACGCAGCTAACTGAATACAGAAGACTGAGTCAATCCTCCACCCCCACAAAAAAACCACGGTATAACTTCGAGGCTTTTCCTTCTAGAAGCCAAGCAATGCTGTGGTATCACCCAAGTACCCCCCCCCCGCTATCCTCCCAGTGGAATGTCCCGCTGTTACACACACACACACACACACACTATCTTCCCCGCACAACTATTAAAGATTAAAGATGACATTGCCCAAATGTCTCACTATCGAGGTCACGCCCAATAAATGAATATAATGTAACAGTTAATTAACATCAATTAAATGTAACTAAGTGGAATTTAAGTTTTATTTATGAGTAAATAAAGTGTTTATACTTTTCTTCAAGGGGGAGGGTCTGCGGGAGATAAGTTGATGGATAAATCTATAAATGTACCCATGAAAAGCTTTTCAATAAAAATCTAACTTTTTCGTGAAAGAATGGCCGCTGACATTTAGAAGCACATAAGTTAACTAACGAAATGTTGATGTAAGACATACTTGCCAATGGTTTAGAGAAAAACACTTAAATGTAGTCTGAGATCTTGCAACGGTTAAAGACCCTGACTTTAACTTTTGTGCATCTGCCTCAATAAAAATAGGTTTTACCGAATCAACATCCTCTGCTAATATCAACGTCCCGGTGAACGTAATCACATCGCTCTGCTGCACACCAAGTCACGAGTAGTAGTTCGCTTCTGGCTTTGAATCATCCGGCAGTCAGTTTGTATATACAGGATGTCTATGAAAATAAAAATATTTGCATAATAATGGATAATCAAATATCAATAGCTTATGTTAGCTTGGGGGGGGGGGGGGGGGGTCAGACAGGAGCCCAAGTGGGATCCCGACCCCAAGGTTAGGAACCAGTTTGTTTGATATGTTTGTATTTTACAGAAACAAACCTTCTTCATGTAAGCCACCATCACATTAAATGTCACATCAAGACATATTCGTATGTTTCCACAAAATATAAAATATCTGGCCAATATGCTAAAATAGCTCAAAATACCCACACTCCACCTTTATCACAGTTCTCAGTTTTAATTTTGATCAGGTCATGCATAGCACTAATTTGTTTTTTCCCCTCCTTGTTATTCCATATACCATTCAGTTAACAAAACCCTCCTTTTTTTTTTAAAATCACTTCAAATTCATTCAACAAATGTCCACAGAAACATCAGAGGGCTCTGCTGACCATATATGGTCTTCTTCCTGCTTCCTGCCTGTCTAAATCCTAAGCCACCACCGCCGCCAGCGGGCCGGGCCGGGCCAGGGCCGCGCACGTGACAGCGATCGAGTTGCGCTTGCGAAACAATAACAATGATGTCATCGGTTCTGGCCTTTCCTGCCCAGGTCTCTCCCATCCCTGAACCCCCGACGTGTCTCGCACTCCGAAGAGGGACCCTCTCTCCTCCTCCCTCCCGTCACCGACGACAACACCACCAAACACGGAACACCACAGTGACACCAGCGCCATGACACATATGAAGCTAATGACCCATTTCCTTCATAGGTCGCTAGATAAAACACTCAACAGTCGAAGGAAGCTTGAATGAGCCTATTAAAACCTTTTGTCACTTTTAGAGGGTCCGCCTGTCTCTCGGGGGGCTCGACGTGACTGGGCTACCAACACATGACACCCGGTGGGTTTTGTCCTCCTCCTCTTCCTCCTCTCCACCTCCCCCCTCCCGTTCCGTTAGTGGACATGACCTCACTACGAACTGGTGGTCTCCCCACCACTCTGCGGTCGGTGGTCTCAGCACACAGGAAGAGGAAACAGCAGCGTATCAGGACAGGAAGAGAGGAAGTGGGCCTTCGGGTTTGGGAGGACGTACCGTTGTTATACACACACACACTCTATAGTCCGGCGAAGCCTGGAGCTGCTGTGTGTGCGTGTAGACTTGAGTATTATGGGATACGTTGCTGTGGGATAGATTACATGTGTCATAATGACACAATTATAGAGCCAATTTAAAGATAACCTGACACATAAAACTTCTGTTATTTAGGGGCTGCATTTGGGTGTGTTTCTATTTGTTTTCATAAAATCAACTTCTTGATACTTTACTTAATTGTTCTAATATTATTCATGTTTTGGTAGATTACATTTTTAAATTGCTCCTATTTTACTCCATTGAGTATTGTATTCCTGTGAAGTCAAGCGAGCTGAGGTACGTTCCATGTTTGACATGTGCTCAATAAATAAAGACTCACTTACTCATTGACTTTATTCAGCCCACCTTCTAACTATGACTTATACATATGAATTTTTGATTGACGAACTCAACTTGAGTCAGCGAGAGACATAAAGTTTAAGAATAAAGCTCAGACAGAATGTCTTTGTGTAGGAAATTCATTTTCGCTGTTTAAGTAAAAACAAAACACTGAAATAAGAGACAACAAGACGGCACATTGCTGATCTGTTTTACACGTTTTAACAGTCAGCATTCAAGAAATTCACACTTTTCTACATCCATTTCTACTTCGCCGTTGCTGATAGCGCGGTGTGTAAGCAGAGAAAGACAATTCAGACTGGAGTATACAAATGAATTGGATCATTACTTCCCCGCAGAACTCATATCTTTTGTTCTCCAGGCGTTTAGGACATGAACTTGCAGGTTTATTTTGCACCAAAGAAAAAACACAGACAGCAGCAGAGCAGAAATTACCCCACAACGAATCTCCAACACCAAGACATGTCAGCATACTCACACACACACACACACACACACACAAATGTCAGTTACAACAGTTATGATACCATCATGTTAATTCCCCTTTCAGTCCGCCCACGCACCAAATCAATTGCATCATGAAATTTAAAGCGATTTGTGCTGTAAAATCCTACATGTAGTCCCTGAACGGATTCATTATTCTTACATACAAGACCTTTAAGGGCATTTGGGGTAGATTGTACTACTAATAGATAGTAGTTGTGATGGTATAGTAGTAGTAGAAGTAGTAATAGATAGTAGTCGTTATCAACCCAACAGAAACTTTGGAAGCTCCATCTATGGTCTTCTTGAGAAACATGTCCTTTGACCTGTGACCTGTGACCCTTCCAGCCGGCCTATTGAGACTACCTGTCTCCGCTCTCTGGAGACAGATAAGCCCACACAGTGCTGGCTACAATCAGTCCATCCGTACACATTTCAATTCTCTATTTCGTCTTTATTTTCCTTCCGATTGATCGATAAGCAGATTACAAATGTAACTGAAGAAGAGGGTTGTTTTGTTATTCAATCCAAATGATGACTGGGATCAACTAGAACTATTCCACCGTTGCCAAGACTGCAGACTTTTACAACACACATTATATAAACATTTAAAAAAACACTTAATTCACAATGCATGGGTATTTAGGAAAATGTCCCTCTTGAAACTGGTGAGAGGTGGTGCAGGGCAGGCACAGTAGTGTGTGTGTGTGTGTGTGTGTGTGTGTGTGTGTGTGTGTTACTGTGAGGAGGAGAAAACCCAGTGTTATGTAAGAGAAGCTATGGAGCAAGAACACATGCAGGTCCACAATCACACAGCAGCACACAACTTCATGTAGTCTTCACCAACTAACCTGTAGGTCACCATACACAATACAAACATACTCCCCCCCCCCCCCCCCCAAAACCTCACTATTTACTGACTTACTCTGATCATGTCAGTTTAATTAATACTATTAATGTACTATACTAAGTTGCATGCATCCATTGGACTGGAGCTGCACAACACAGCGTTTAAAGTCAAAAGCTTTGAGCGAAAGACGTGAAAATGTAAACATGCCCTCTAATTTCACACAATTGTGACCCTTTGCACACTGTTTTTAACTTAGTACAGTACATTAATAGTATTAATTAAACTGACATGATCAGAGTAAGTCAGTAAGCAATGCTTATGATGCCACAAGATGATAGTTTGTTGACCTCCCCGACGGTAATCCCACTAACTAAATACATTCGTGGGATTATTATTCGACAACTGATGTGCATTAAACCCTGTGTGTCATTTAGTAGGCCAATGAATGTGCAAAGTATGTTGCGGAAATCTTCTCAAAATGTAGGCCTATAGAAGAAGTGCACTTTTTATCCATGATCTGATGCATTGTATATCGTTTATACACGATGCATATGATATATATTTTATATATATATATATATATATATATATATATATATATACACACATACTGTGTATATGGTGCTACATTGCGCCGCGGTGAGAGTCGCTGCTACGTCAAGTTTTGACGGGTGCGCAAAAACAACCGTGACGCGTCGCGCGCAAAAGTGAACGCGAACTCACCCTTTTCCCGCGCCGCCTGGCTGCCGCTGCCGCCGCCGCCGCCGCTCGTCTCGTCATCGCGGCTAACTTGCGTGATTATAGAGGACGGAGTGTCCATGACATCGAGTTTGATCCCCGACTCCCCTCCCCTCCCGGTGACCAGATATGAACAAGTGAACGACTGAGAGCCCCCCTCGTCTCCTATGCGCCGAGATCCCCCGCGTTCTGCAGCGCGTTAAACATTTAACCGACACGCACAGAAAAAGTTGAACTTCCTGGAAAGAACGCGCGCAAGCAGCCGGTGTAGCGCGTCCCCTCGGTCGCGTACACGCGTGGTCATAGTTTGGGGTGTTTTTGTTTTCGCGTGGATTTCGAGGATTCGTAAGTCGCGTGAAAAATTACTTCTCAACTTTGATTCAACATGGAGTTCAACTTCGCTTTCAATTTCAACACGCAAACATGGAACTCGTCGGTTTCAAGGCGCCCCCCTCCCCTCCCCTCTTCCCTTATTAAAGTGGCGCGGTGTCCGACGGCGCATGAACGCGTCACTTTTCTGCGCGTCGGACCACTTGTGGGACGGTCCCTTAAAGTTGTCAGGACGAAGTTGCTTACTACGAAGAAAGGAAGAAAAAAACTTCAACTTGTGCGTGTGTAGAACATGCTTAAAATCATCCAGTGTGTTGCGTTGTCATTTATTTTGCCACTCGTGACCAACAACAAAAGCACAAACTGACTGGGATTAAATGTTCTGCTAAGCTACAAAGTGTATCATTCACTTACACAAACACCTCATATTTAGCCGACGCGTGTTACTCTGCTTTACTTTTAAACGCGATCCCATTCTTTTTCCAGAGCCACACGTCTCTCTCAGTGGAGGCGCAGGAACGCCCAGCTCGGGAGTCCTTGAAACCGCCTCTCGCCAAGGAACCGTCACAAAAGTACACGCGACTAATTTGGGCGTAAATGGACGACGGAAGCTCACCGTAGTATCGTATCAACATTTTATTACATACTATCCCATAAAAACATGTTCCACATATATAAACACGGCAAATTGGTACATTTACAAATCTTCAGCCATTCAAACATACAAAAGAGTAATACCGCGGTAAAGCAATCCACAAGACATCCTATTATTACAAGAATGTCATGTATGTATTTGTGTATATGTATTTATTTATGTATGTACTGTATGTATGTGTGTATGTGTGTATATATGTATGTGTGTGTGTCTGAACATGCGTTAAGAAATGCGTTTGTGGCTATAATACCGAATGAAGGAGTGGATGGATGTGCTTATGTCTTCATGGCCATCACCCATCCAATTCCCATAATCAACATCACACGTTTACTCCCAGTAGACCCACACCTATCTCATCTACTGTGAACTAGTAGCCGTCAAATCGCCTGCAAGTCATAGTCTGGGTACACTGATCTACATTGAGGCACTGGGCGATTTTACACAGAACAACCAGAGTGGCCTATGAGCAATGCTACGAACCACACAGCAATATTACCAACAGTGTGACTGACTAAAACACAAAAATGTCATCTATTCTATCGTATGGACTCTTTTTTTCTGCAGGTTTTTTTTTTTATACAGTTACGGTAAATTTCAAGTTAGTTTTTTGAAACCACAGAACGATAAGTTCTTACCACAAATCCCAAGGTTATTGTAAAATATGTTAATTTATTATGTCGTGAATTCTTGCCGTGAGCGGCCATCACAAATACAGTTTTGTTTTGTCTTTTCTTTTTTTGTGTCTTTTTTTTTGTCTTTTCGTTAACAGGAGAGTGAATTGAAAACGTGCATGCGCCCACACGCATGCAAATACGTAAACAATGTCGAAACATGTTTTTGGTTTCAAGCTCAAAGATGTCAAAATGTAACTCAAATGCGCAAATAAATTAGCAGCTTAAATGATTGTACATAAATAATACTAAATGAGATTTTAAAAAAAATGCTGTACTCTGTTTTTTTTCATGCTGATTGTGCAAAGTGGAGAACTGTGTTAATCAGAGATGTGGACACCATACTGCCTCACAATGTGACAGACTTTGATAAAAATTAAACTCTGAAAAACAAATCTCAACAAAAAACGTGCGGAAAGGAAGGAGAGGAACTTCCTTAGAAACATCTTTCGTCCTGTCTAGTCTATATGAGCGGTTACCTCTTTCACAAAGCAGTTCTGAAATATCGCCATCTGTCTTTCATTCTTCTTTTTTCTTGTTTTTCTCTCGTTTAATTGTTCACTCTCAGAATCAGTACCTGATGGGTATTTTTTGCTCAAATCCCCCAAAGTAGATGTCAATCTCTTCGCCAAGACTCCTTGTGGCAGACCGCCGATGTGCTCACACATCTTTTCTCTTTTTCACTCATAACTCGTGAACCTGGGCCGCCATTTTTATCCAATCACAGCCGTGGGTCCATCGGGGAAGGCTCAGGCACAGGGGTGGAGCGTCGTGCTAATGACGCTACGCGCTACGCTCCACTGTGGAGGACGACCAACTGGAGCTTTGACCAACCAAAATTTTTACCAAAAGTACATTTCCACGGCAAGCGAAATTTCCCCAATCAAAGTGTTGACCGGCAGAACTTTGCCCCACTGAACTCTCAACAAAAACTGAAGTTGAAACAGAAACTCCCAAGAAGTCGGAAACTGCAGCCCCGGAGATCGGAATTTCATTTTGCGTCGGGGCTGGATGGGGACAAGGAGGAGGTGGAGGGGGGAGGAGGTGGTGGCTGCGGAGTGGTCCCGGAGTGGGTGGGGGGTTGGGGTGTGGGCATGGCAGCGGCGGGGGGCTGGTAGGTGCGCAGGAGCACTTTGTGGCGGGTGGCATCCTCGGCACGCCGCTGCTGCTGCTCCACCAGGAACTCCTTGAGGCGGGCGGTGGGGAAGGTGAGCGTCTGCCGCCGCAGCTTCATCAGGTAGGAGTCCTGGAGCCACGTGTGGGTGAAGCAGTCCTTGGTGGTTGGACGAGCCCTGCGATAAATGAGTCAGACAGACACATGCACACACACACACACACACACACACACACACACACACATACATAAGCACACAGATCATTAAGTTGCAAAATTGCAAAAATAAGTTTTTCAAACTGAACAGCTTTTTGCTATTTCATCAGATTTTATTCACACACTGGAAATTATTATTAATATGCATGTGACAGTGAATATTCAAATAAAACTAACCTTCAAATTTACAATGATAATTATGCTCCAGCTTTAAAATGTGAATGTTATATTTTATATTTATTTTATTCTGCACTAACTTTTTCAATGCAGCCATCAACCTTTTGCCCGTTTTCAAATCGGTTGTTGTTACTGCAGATCTTACATTAATTTAATGATTGGAATTAATTATGAGGGGAAAATATATAAATAGATAAAGGAAAAGCATCAATATTATAAACAAAACAAAACATGTTACACTTTCTATATGTTGAGTAAATGACCCGCTTCACCCACCAGGGGTAGCTGCTGAGCATCTTCTTGAGGAAGGCGGAGGCGCTCTGGGACACGTTGGGGTAAAGTTTGGTCGGCTCAAACTTTGCTATCTGAATTTTGGCTTCGGTTTGCAGAGGATCTTTGTCTTGGAAAGGCAGTCGGCCGCTTAGCCTGCTCACCGGGACACATGGAAAAACAGCTTCTTTAATTATGAATTAATTCATACATTTTTCATGTAATTCAACAGTGTCACTGATACAATTATATACTTACTATTAGTTATCGACATTAGCTATATAGCGGTTAGCTACCGCTATCTAGCTAGCTATTTTAGATCTTTATCCATTCAGAAGTTGGAGTTCATTAGCACTAACATTCTTCAACAACATGTGTATATTAGTTTATTTTTTAACCCTTTTAACCCTCTAACCCTTTTTAATTTGTTGATTTGAATAATTTCTTGATTTAGCTCACATGATGTAGGTGATGACTCCAAGGGCCCATAGGTCCGCCGGGGGTCCCACCACGTCCCCTTTCACCGTCTCTGGAGCTACGGACACAAAATCATTGACAACATTTCAAGGAAAGCAGGAGAGGAATATGTTAAACCGATGTAATTTATTTTGAGATAGCTAGAACTGTGATTAAAGGGGCCCTATTATACCACCAGGTGTGAGCAGGATTAGCTATTACAAGCTGTTTCTAAATTGTCATTGTGACTAAAATTGCCATTGTGACGAAGTGACATCAAAAGTGGGATTGCCCACCCAGATGTGGTCTCCCCAGTGGACCGTACCATCTGGTAAATGGATCTAGTTATCATACATCAGAGGAAATCAGGTCAGCTGATCTCCTTTAAATCCGGTCTTTTATTTATTTTATTTCTGTATTGGTTTTATTGGTTTTATACACCACATTTTTAACTGTCTTTTTAAAATGTTCTATGACTTGTCTGTTCTGTTTTCTTGTAAAGCACTTTGTAATCATGGATTTAAAAAGTGCTCTATAAATAAAGATTATTATATTATACATCCAGGTTGACAAAAATAAAATAAAATTAAAAGGCACCCCTGAAGGCTCACCCATGAACTCCAGGGTGCCCGGCTGGGTGGCGTCGTAGGGCTTCAGGTTGAGGGGGTTGAAGGTGCGAGCGCTGCCCAGGTCCACGATCTTCACCACGTTGAGGTGGGTCACCATGATGTTGTCGGGCTTCAGGTCCAGGTGGAGGATGCGCCGGTGGTGCAGGTACTCCAGGCCCTGCAGGATCTGCACCAGGTAGTTCACCACGTCGTCCTCCGAATACCGGAACCTGGCGCACAGACACAGGTGAGCACAGACGCAGGTGAGCACAGACGCAGGTGAGCACAGACACAGACACACAGAGAGATAGAGAGAGAGAGAGAAATCACATTGAGAAAAGAGACATGAAGACATACAGTATATATACGTATACTGTATATAAAGAGAGAGAGAGAGAGAGAGAGAGAGAGAGAGAGAGAGTCATTACAAGAGGAGACATGAAGTCAGAGAGAGGAAGAGAGAGAGAGAGACAGACCACAAGACAGTGAAAAAAAGGTAAAAGGTGAACAAGAAAGTCCACAACAAGATACCAGACAACCCCCCCCACCCCCCCTCCCAGGCGGTACCCTCCCACCTGTCGGCCAGCATGTGGAGCAGCTCCTTGCCCGTGCAGTACTCGGCCACCAGCACCAGGTAGCGGGGCGTGACGTAGGCCTCGTGCAGCCCCATCACGCGCTCGTTGTGCAGCGCCTTCAGGATCTCGTACTCGCGCAGCACTGCTGCCTTGCTCTCGGGCCCGAAGGGCACGATCTTGGCCATGTACACCTTGCCGGTGGCGTTCTCCCGGCACTCACGCACCACGCCGAACCGACCCCTAGGGGGCGAGAGATTACGCAGGTAATCAACGTTAGAGTCTTGGTTAGGATATTAGGGTTAGGGTTAGGGATGCACCGATACCTCTTTTTTTCAGACCAAGTACAAGTACAAGTACTTACATTTGGGTACCTGCCGATACCGAATACCGATATGAGTACTTTTATATTACAAACCGATATGAGGTTTGCAATATACAAGGCATGCGCCAGGCGCCACCTATAGGTGAGGTGGTGTATTACACCAGGGATAGGATTATTAGGTAGTCCGTTGGATACTCAGTTGCTACGCAGTTGCTATTAAACATCCATAAACGGCAACTCGGTTGCATCTCTTTATTTCAATATTCCTTGGCTAAGAATATTACAAGGTTAACGTTGCGTTGCCAAAGTGGTATCGGTGCGGTTGTATCGGAGTAGTTTAACGAGTACGAGTACATGAGCACAGTATCGGACTGGATACTGGATACTGGTATCGGCATCGGTGCATCCCTAGTTAGGGTGATGTGGAGTGTTCAACTAAATGACTAAATTACATTTTGTCTGGTCTGGTTTAATCGCAAGTTAATTTACCCGGTGGTTGTGTCTGGTTTGGTAGTGTCTGGTTTGGTTGTGTCTGGTTTGGTTTGGTAGTGTCTGGATTGGTTTGGTTGTGTCTGGTTTGGTTGTGTCTGGTTTGGTTTGGTAGTGTCTGGATTGGTTTGGTTGTGTCTGGTTTGGTTGTGTCTGGTTTGGTTGTGTCTGGTTTGGTTGTGTCTGGTTTGGTTGTGTCTGGTTTGGTTGTGTCTGGTTTGGTAGTGTCTGGTTTGGTTTGGTAGTGTCTGGTTTGGTTTGGTAGAGTCTGGTTTGCTAGTGTCTGGTTTGGTTTGGCTGTGTCTGGTTTGGTTTGGTAGTGTCTGGTTTGGTTTGGTAGTGTCTGGTTTGGTTTGGTAGTGTCTGGTTTAGTTTGGTAGTGTCTCGTTTGGTTGTGTCGTTTGGTTATCTATGTCTATTTTCCAAATATATCTATGTTATTCAAGTATTTCAAGGACCTGTGGGAACCCTATAAAATGTTTCTTCACTTCCTGTCTCTCACCTGCCCTTCTCGTCCAGGAAGGTGTAGGGCTTCTGGGGGACGCCAGGCCGCAAGACGGAGGAGGAGGGGGTGGAGGGGGTGGAGCGGACTGTCCCGGGGGTCTCTCCGGTGGGGGTGGTCCCCTGGGGGACAGACCCGATGGGCGTCAGGCCGGACACCTGCAGCACCGGTGCAGAGAAGGTGGCTGGGGTGGCAGTGGGGGTTGGGGCAAGGTCGGGGACGGGGCTGATTGCCCGGGAGGCGGAGGTGACGATGGCAGGCACATAGGTGGGGACGGAGGCAGGCTTGGTGGGGGTGGGGGGCGGTGTGAGAAGAGGGGGCGGCGGCGGCGGGGTCATGGGCGGGACCACGTTGACGGGGCTCAGGGGCTTGGGGAGGACGAAGGGCGCGGGCGACTTGGTGGGCGCTGAGGGTTTGGCCGAGGTGTCTGCAGCGGTGGGCGAAGCAGGAGGCGAGGTTGCTCCTTCCCTGTGGATGGAGGAACTGGTGGTGGTGGGGGTGGTGGGTGTGGTGGGTGAGGAAGGGGAGGAACTGACGGGAGGGGTTTTGGGCAAAGGAGGAGGAGGGTCTGTGGCTGGGAGGGCCGTTGGAGACGCTGGCGAAAGAGGAAGTGTCTTGACGACGGCCATGTTGGTCGGTCCGGCTCCTCCCCCTGTGTAAACGGGGAAAAAAAGCAATTTTTTGGATGAAATGATGGTTGTGTCTCGCTCAACTTGTAAAGCAAGGCATTAAAAGTGACAGGGTTGGATGTTCTATTCCCACTGGGGACCACCCCTGAGGTATTAAAGATGCTTTGAATAAAAGTGTTCACCATTCACCAAGTGGAATATATTTCTGTTGACCTCTGAGTCTGAAATAGACTAGACACAACAACTTTTAAAGATTTCTGATTTCCCCCCAAAAAATACAATAAAATAAATTAAGACTTGGCTTTCGCAAGAGTAAATAAAACCTACGCTTGCCATTGTTCACTCAGAACAACTTTAACAGGCAAAACCCCAAAAATATGTTCAGGATTTGATCCATTACCTGATTGGTTGAGGCTAACTTTAGGGGAGCAGTTGCTGTAAGGCCCCTGGCCCGCCTTGTTCACGCAGGCCACACGAAACCTAAAGGTGCCCCCTGGTGGCAGGTCTGTGACATTGTAGTAGCAGTCCGTCACACCCGTGGCAGAGATCAGCCAGTTCTCCTCTCCTGAAAGGCCCCAAAGAAACAGCGGAACAAGTCGATAACTCGTTGGACATGCTGCCAAGTTGGTCCACTGGAAAAGTATGGTGACACAAATGATGTGGAAACAATGCAAAACGAGGTTTAAAAGGTAAACGTCTGTTGCACTTCTCAGACTGAACACAAGATGGCGGTGTTGTACAACAGCTAGACCTACCAGCAACAAAAACAAAAAAAGTATATACTACTGCAATAATATTTAATTAACAGAGATGAATTGTTGGCAACACCAAGGTATCGATCATACTTAAGCACACATTTTCATTATTTAACTCTGATTAAATGACAGCCTGCATCATTTCCATTTAGTCATTTAGCAGATGCTTTGAGCCAAAGCGAATTACAAAGTACAGCTGAGAACAATCTGAGCACATAATCAATATTGCCATTTGTGCATCACTTTTAGATATGAGCACAAAATCGCAAATGTAAAAAAAAATATAGGCTGTAATAACAATATCATTTTAATGAATGATAAAATGATATATATATATATACTTATATGAATATATATACTTTTATCAATTTATAAAAAACGAGTGAAGTCAAATCCACAAGCTGTAGTAAGCTGCACAATGTGGCGCACAATACACAATATGGGTTAGCATCATGTGCTACATCAGTTAACATCATTTGCTATATCGTTTAACATCATACGCTATATCGGTATGTATCGCTAGAACCAGAAAACTCACCCTCGGTTCGTCTCTCCAGTGTGTAGCTACATGGTGACTTGCCATCGGTGGCCGGCTTCCAGAGCACCAGAGCTGTGTTGTTGTACACCTGGGGTACTTCGGGGGTTCCTGGTCGCTTAGGTACACCTAAGACGGGGGGGAAGAGATTGAAGGCCAGTTGAGTAAAAGCAAATGCAGTAGTAGTAGTAGTAGTAGTAGTGGTAGTAGTAGTAGTAGTGGTAGAAGTCTTGTACGGTAAATAGCAGGACAACACTGTATACGTAGGTGGGTGGGTGGGTGGGTTTTTATGCAATACTACACAGGTTTACCGCTGAGCTAAAACTGCCACGCCAACGGCAACACTCATTCATTCGCGTCAACATATTTTTGGACAATAGCTTCCAGGGCTTCAGGCTCTGAGATGAGCCTTTTGGAAGATTTTCCACGTCACCCGTGGATTACACCACATACGTCTGTGTGTGGGTCGAGCACCGAGGCACGTCGCAAAGTACAACCACCCCCGGGACGCTAAGCTTAAATCGCGTCGATGCCTGACGTCTGAGAAATCCACCTTTTTGGAGTTTTGATGGGGAATCCACCCGTCGTTATCGTAGTAATGCCGTTTTTTGGTCTTATAAACCGCTCCACAGACTCTGATAAAGGATTCAGCATCTAGGTCGCTTCCACCGGCGTACCTTCCACTCATAAACCGCGACGAATGCAAGAACAGGCAGATATAAAAACAAGCCATTAAGCTAAGCAACCATGCAAGAACATTATTATTATTATTTGTTTACCGCTGCATTAATATTAATTTGATACCCCGCTCTTAATTGAAATTCAATTACGACAAATCTGCACTAATGCGCCACATTAGGATGACAAATGTCACCATGAAAGGCAAACTGCCATTTGCCAATAAGGTCGACGTGCTCAACTGAGCCTAATATGTTCTGCTTGGTTAAATCGCACCGTTTTCTTTCCACTCAATTGAAATGTAAAGAGAGTGTAGAAAAAAAGGGCTCACTTTTGCACAATTGTACAGCTCACGTTCTAATGTTTCCGGAAGTTCACTTACAGGCCAGGCACAGCGTGCAGGAGCTGGTGATGGTGGCCAGCGTGTTGGTGGCCACACATTCATAGAGGCCGGCATCTCTCTGGTTGGTCTTCACGATCATGAGGAGCTGCCTGCCATCTGGATGCGAGATCAGGCTGATCCGGTTGTCCATCTCCACTGGTTTTCGGTCTGTAAAAGTGGGGGAACCCGCAGCCATTCAGGACTCAAAATGCACAGGTAGAACCTCAGGGACTACACAGGTACTACTCACTATTTAGGTAATTTTTTTACGCTTTTATCCAAAAAGACATAAGAGTGTATACAGATACAAGTCATTGTGGAGCAGGTAGGGGTTAGGGGCATTTTGCTCGGATGGGGTGTGGACAGATAACAAAAGAAGCTGAAATATACTTATACTTATATATGTTGCCCTACCCTTCATCCATGTAATCTTGGGAGGCGGGCTGGCGGCTGGAAGGCAGCTGAGAGAGACAGGATCTCCCTCCAATAAGACGTGGTCTTTCAGCTTGATGTGGAACACTGGGGGGAAGTCGGAGGCAGAGCAGGTCAACTGTTGAGCGGTCGACGAATCGCCATCTTTGGGGGTGGCAGAAGGATCGGAAAGCTCCGCTTGTGAGGGTGTTTTGTCCCTTCTGCCTCGTGTCAACCCCCACCGGTCCCAGCGGGACCGCCGGTCGCTCTCTGGAGTGCGACAGGGTTTCTTTTCAGAGTTGACGCTCGAGGCGGACTCGAAGGATTCCTTCGATGCGGCCGACGTGCCTGTCTGTTGGGCTAGTTGGTTCTCAGGGATGCCCATCTCCTTGAGTCCCCGGCCCTCGGATTGGGTATGGCGATGACGCGTGAAGAGAGGCGTCCTCTTGCCCTCTGACTGCGTCTCTGTCTCCCCCCGTCTCTCCTCGGACTGACTGCGGATTTTAGAGGAGATCACGGACACTTTGTTCTCAAACTTCTTCTTCATTGCCAGGACCGGAGAATCGCTGACCGCCTTGAGATCTTTATGACTACCACCCTCATTGGGCTGCTTCTTGACATCTTTTTCCTTCCTCTCGTCTGACTGGGTTCTGATTTTGGCAGAGATCCCTGCCACCTTGGACTCAAACTTGCGGCGCATGGCGAAAACGGACGATTCTTCCACTTTGCTCGGTTCTTTCTCGCTGAAACACCTCTGCTGTGCCCCTGGGTGGTCGAGTTCCTTGGTGTCCAGAGACTTACTGCGGCCAATGGCCCAGGACTTCCTCTGTTTACTGATGGAAGACTCCGGCACCTTAACCTCCTCTCGAACCTCGGTTGCTTTCTCCATTTTCTTATCAACAGACGACGATCGCTTGGCCCGCATGGAGAGCCTCCCGATAAGACTAAGACTCTCCTTCTCTACTTCCCGCAGATCTTGAACAGATTTGGATTTCTCCTCCAGGCCCTTGGAGACCATCTCAATCGGTGCGCCCTTTGGCCCCGGGCGGTAAACCTCCTCGCCCTCGCCCTTCTGGCTTGGCACCGGGGATTTCTCCTCAGACTTGTTCCTAGTCAGTCTCCGGAGGCCGCGCGTCAGTGATGACTCACGCTTCTTGAACCTGGCCTGGAACACCTCCTCAGAGTCTATGTCCTTGATGTCTGTTCTGAGTACAGGGTGGTGAGAGGTGGTGTGGTCAGCGGTCGCCACTTTAGCGAACACGGCAGGGTGTTCTGGTAACAAGAAGGGGCCAAGTTCTGCGTCTTTGCTTAAGGAAGTGGTGGAACCCTGGGCCACTTTGGTTTGGTCAGTGTCTGGTTCTGCTGATGGGCCTACGAAGGCTTGCATGACACTTGCATAAGCAGATGATGGTTTAGGAGGGGTAGGTGCAGCAGTGGGAGATTTGTGTTCGGCTGTTTCTTTCTCTTCATCGCCATTCACTTCCGGGTATTCTCTCTGTTTGTCTTCATGATCACTGCTGATGACAATCGTAGGCCCCATTATAGAGGCAGATTTATCAAGTGTTTGCAAAGTCATTGGCCGTTCTTCCTCTTTGGCCATCTCTATGACATGCTTGGTCCCTCTCTCTCCTGGTTCCTCATCCGCTTTGGCATTCTCCTCACCTACGCTTTGTTCCCTTTCCAGATGCTCTGCATGGTTTCCCTGCCCCCATTGGTCCACTCTCCCCAGGGTGCCTGTGATCTCGGATGACAAGGCCTGTGAAGCATTGACGCGCGTTGGCGGCTCCACCAGTGCAGACATCGAGGTGGCTTCTAGAAGCTTCTTCGGCTCTAGGCTGCCCTGACTCAATGACGGGATTTCCAAGGGGGCTCCGTAGCGCCGGTGCAGGGGCATGGGCTCTGAATCCCCCTGGGTGAAGGAGGAGCTCTTCCTGAAAACCCTGGAGTTTGGTGTCTCTTCCACGGACGCCTCTGAAGAGACTGCTCTCGTGAGAGATGGTAGGGCCGCTGCCGCCCTGGACCTCCTAGGGTTCCGATCCAGAGAGCTTGTCCGTCTGTCGTCGTCTATGCCGAGGGTCTCGAACAGGGGCCCTCGCAGGCCGCTCATCTTCTTGTCCACACTGCTGCCACCGCCCCTGAGCAGCCGCTGCCTCATCAGCTCCAGCTTCAGGGCGTAGTCCTCCTGGCTCAGCCTGGTCGCTCCTGGGCTTGGGCTGCGGTTGGGCAGCTCCATGGAGACCGCCTTCTTCAGGCTCTGCCTGCCAGCCGCCTCCGGGTGCTGATCCCCCCCGGCCGTGCCCCCCTCCCCTTCCTCTGGATCGATGTGAAGGAGCAGGGCCGAGTCTGCTGAGCTGCCCCGCCTCATGGTGGCCCGTCTGGCCTTGGTCTGCGAGTCCTCGGCCTCCACGCTCGACCCCTTCTGAAGGGGAGCTCGTTTTGGTTTACCCTCTTTGTGCTCTTGGGAAAAATGTTCTTCTTCTTTGTCTTTGTCTTCGGTGCTCCTGGTAGCGGCTCCTCCTCCGGCGATGACTCTTCCGGCGGCTGACCTCTTGTCATCGCGCCCCCTGGTCCCCTGGTCACACTTCCAGCTGTCCGAGCCCTCAATAGTGTCCTCGTCTCCGGGGATCTCATTCAGGGAGACCCTGGAGCCGGAGAAGACCATGGAGAGCGGCATGGGGATGAAGGGGAGCTCGTCCACGTCTTCGTCTGAGTCGTCCGAGGATGAGGAGGCTGGCGACGAGCCCTCTTTGAGGTGCCGGCCGACGGCAATGGAGACGTGGTTGGACGCGTCGTCCAGGAGCTCTGGGATGGTCCGCATCGACATCTTGGATTTGTAGCTGATCAGGGAACGCTGAATCAGAAAGGGAAAATACAAGAAGAAGATATAGTTTGTGGTTGAATACGTTTTTTGATTTGGGTCAACAAGTCAACAACTCTGCAAGGTGTGCAACAACTGCACACCTTTTTTCATATTTATACTGATGCTAGCAAGTACACAACAACCTTCCTTTTTATTACCGTTACCATGGCCACAGTGCCGTAGTATATTGAACATAGCAACACATTTATTGTCCAGTATGTCCTACCTGCCAGCGCCTTCGAGAGAGGACTTGCTTCAACATTGCGGTGTTGATGTTTTTGTTGTTAGAGGACTGTGGTACAAGAAAAAATGAGTAAAGTCGAGACGTTAACTACAGCCTGGTCCAAAAACAGTCAATAAATAGGAACCACCACACAATGCTGAAAGAGTATGGCTTTGTATGCGTGTAGTGAAAAAGGCAACTCATTTTCTGTGAAAAAGTTGGAACATTGCCACCAATTGTTTCACACTATGCGTACAAAGCAGTACTCGTCTATATGAGAGAATACTTTTGCGTTAAACTCGTAAGCGTACCTTAAACCAAGGATGTCGTAGGCACTCCACTGCAGTTGGTCGTCTAACGAGGGAGAAAAAAGGACATTAATACAGAAGAATATCAATATGTTCTTTCCAAGACATAGCATATTAGTGATGTATTTTGCAAAGGTAACAACATTTTAAATATATATGTATTATTGTCATTTTCCCTAGATCTTTAACTGATTTATCGGTGAGACCCCCGGAGGCTTATATATGTTTTATAATATATGTTTTTATATATGCAATATTCGAGATATATTTCAAATATTGTATGAAGGGTGAGGGTAAGATAAGATAAGATGAGATAGAACTTTATTAATCCCGATGGAAATTCTTGCGCCAGGTTTCATAGCAATACAGTACCAATACAACAATAGTGAAATCGACAGAATAATACAAATAAACTAATAGCGCATTCACTTGAGTCGTGCTAACGTGTTTGTCGTGACCCTTTCCATTGTTTTCCAGTGTGTTCACTACACCACGTAACGCGGCAAATAATAGCTTTGTAGTACAGTCCAAAAAGATTTTGTGTGTGTGTGTGTGTGTGTGTGTTGAACTTGCTTGTTGAACAGCTGACCTAGCGACGCATACAACAGCTTGACACATCTCACGTGAACGCACCTTTAGGATTTAGGACTTCCCTCATTTTATTTACATACTACTTTGCGACTCTCTGCATGTGTGGGACGAGTTAAAGTCTTAAAATGTTAAATCATTTTAAGACTTTAAAATCTATCTTAAAATGTTAATCACCCCCCCACCTCTCTCCTAACTCTAGCACTAACTTGCGTGTTTGTACGTATTGGCATTATTAATAGTACTTAGCATTGTTTAGCATATTGTATATTCTTAGATGTTGGTACTGCACTCAGAATGGTACTTCTGCTCTTATTCCAGCTATTATGCAATTATGAAACTCGTTCTATTAACCTCGTAACTATGAATGCTTGAAACCTGCTCTATTCTTATCTTTATGTACCACTGAGATATATTGCTGTCTCCTTGAACACATGTACTGTTTGTAAGTAGCTTTGGATAAAAGCGTCTGCCAAATGCCCTAAATGTAAATGTAAATATAAAGCCCAATGACGACAACAACAACCACAAGAAGAAGAATAACATGTGGTTTCATGTAGAAGTGGTGGAACCCTGGGCCACTTTGGTTTGGTCAGTGTCTGGTTCTGCTGATGGGCCTACGAAGGCTTGCATGACACTTGCATAAGCAGATGATGGTTTAGGAGGGGTAGGTGCAGCAGTGGGAGATTTGTGTTCGGCTGTTTCTTTCTCTTCATCGCCATTCACTTCCGGGTATTCTCTCTGTTTGTCTTCATGATCACTGCTGATGACAATCGTAGGCCCCATTATAGAGGCAGATTTATCAAGTGTTTGCAAACTCATTGGCCGTTCTTCCTCTTTGGCCATCTCTATGACATGCTTGGTCCCTCTCTCTCCCGGTTCCTCATCCGCTTTGGCGTTCTCCTCACCTACGCTTTGTTCCCTTTCCAGATGCTCTGCATGGTTTCCCTGCCCCCGTTGGTCCACTCTCCCCAGGGTGCCTGTGATCTCGGATGACAAGGCCTGTGAAGCATTGACGCGCGTTGGCGGCTCCACCAGTGCAGACATCGAGGTGGCTTCTAGAAGCTTCTTCGGCTCTAGGCTGCCCTGACTCAATGACGGGATTTCCAAGGGGGCTCCGTAGCGCCGGTGCAGGGGCATGGGCTCTGAATCCCCCTGGGTGAAGGAGGAGCTCTTCCTGAAAACCCTGGAGTTTGGTGTCTCTTCCACGGACGCCTCTGAAGAGACTGCTCTCGTGAGAGATGGTAGGGCAGCTGCCGCCCTGGACCTCCTAGGGTTCCGATCCAGAGAGCTTGTCCGTCTGTCGTCGTCTATGCCGAGGGTCTCGAACAGGGGCCCTCGCAGGCCGCTCATCTTCTTGTCCACACTGCTGCCACCGCCCCTGAGCAGCCGCTGCCTCATCAGCTCCAGCTTCAGGGCGTAGTCCTCCTGGCTCAGCCTGGTCGCTCCTGGGCTTGGGCTGCGGTTGGGCAGCTCCATGGAGACTGCCTTCTTCAGGCTCTGCCTGCCAGCCGCCTCCGGGTGCTGATCCCCCCCGGCCGTGCCCCCCTCCCCTTCCTCTGGATCGATGTGAAGGAGCAGGGCCGAGTCTGCTGAGCTGCCCCGCCTCATGGTGGCCCGTCTGGCCTTGGTCTGCGAGTCCTCGGCCTCCACGCTCGACCCCTTCTGAAGGGGAGCTCGTTTTGGTTTACCCTCTTTGTGCTCTTGGGAAAAATGTTCTTCTTCTTTGTCTTTGTCTTCGGTGCTCCTGGTAGCGGCTCCTCCTCCGGCGATGACTCTTCCGGCGGCTGACCTCTTGTCATCGCGCCCCCTGGTCCCCTGGTCACACTTCCAGCTGTCCGAGCCCTCAATAGTGTCCTCGTCTCCGGGGATCTCATTCAGGGAGACCCTGGAGCCGGAGAAGACCATGGAGAGTGGCATGGGGATGAAGGGGAGCTCGTCCACGTCTTCGTCTGAGTCGTCCGAGGATGAGGAGGCTGGCGACGAGCCCTCTTTGAGGTGCCGGCCGACGGCAATGGAGACGTGGTTGGACGCGTCGTCCAGGAGCTCTGGGATGGTCCGCATCGACATCTTGGATTTGTAGCTGATCAGGGAACGCTGAATCAGAAAGGGAAAATACAAGAAGAAGATATAGTTTGTGGTTGAATACGTTTTTTGATTTGGGTCAACAAGTCAACAACTCTGCAAGGTGTGCAACAACTGCACACCTTTTTTCATATTTATACTGATGCTAGCAAGTACACAACAACCTTCCTTTTTATTACCGTTACCATGGCCACAGTGCCGTAGTATATTGAACATAGCAACACATTTATTGTCCAGTATGTCCTACCTGCCAGCGCCTTCGAGAGAGGACTTGCTTCAACATTGCGGTGTTGATGTTTTTGTTGTTAGAGGACTGTGGTACAAGAAAAAATGAGAAAAGTCGAGACGTTAACTACAGCCTGGTCCAAAAACAGTCAATAAATAGGAACCACCACACAATGCTGAAAGAGTATGGCTTTGTATGCGTGTTGTCAAAAAAGCAACT
Organism: Coryphaenoides rupestris; assembly: GCA_002895965.2. Classification (NCBI taxonomy): domain Eukaryota; kingdom Metazoa; phylum Chordata; class Actinopteri; order Gadiformes; family Macrouridae; genus Coryphaenoides; species Coryphaenoides rupestris. The sequence goes on from PIJE02000431.1 coordinate 108,583, forward strand.
CATTTTCTGTGAAAAAGTTGGAACATTGCCACCAATTGTTTCACACTATGCGTACAAAGCAGTACTCGTCTATATGAGAGAATACTTTTGCGTTAAACTCGTAAGCGTACCTTAAACCAAGGATGTCGTAGGCACTCCACTGCAGTTGGTCGTCTAACGAGGGAGAAAAAAGGACATTAATACAGAAGAATACCAATATGTTCTTTCCAAGACATAGCAGTTAGTATTAAAATCTATCTTAAAATGTTAATCACCCCCCCACCTCTCTCCTAACTCTAGCACTAACTTGCGTGTTTGTACGTATTGGCATTATTAATAGTACTTAGCATTGTTTAGCATATTGTATGTTCTTAGATGTTGGTACTGCACTCAGAATGGTACGTCTGCTCTTATCCCAGCTATTATGCAGGCAACCCAGCAATTATGAAACTCGTTCTATTAACCTCGTAACTGAATGCTTGAAACCTGCTCTATTCTTATCTTTATGTACCACAGAGATATATTGATGTCTCCTTCAACACATGTACTCTTTGTAAGTCGCTTTGGATAAAGTCTGCCAAATGCCCTAAATGTAAATGTAAATATAAAGCCCAATGACGACAACAACAACCACAAGAAGAAGAATAACATGTGGTTTCATGTAGAAGTCTCTCACAGCCGGTCCACCACCAGCAGCTTGATGACGAAGCCCTTGGCGTCCCTGCAGAGGCCAGAGAACATGGCCTCCTCGAACGCCACGTTGTAGCCACGCACATTCAGCGCTGTTGCACGGTCGTTCTCCCCTGCGAACGGCGACACGCCCGTCAGGCTGAAAAACGCAGGGCACAGCGGCCGTAAGGTTCGGGTCAAACACCTTTTTTATATCGTCTGTGTGTAGAAACATGTACTGTTTTAACATTTTGTTGTCTGGCAGACTGCTTTATCCAAAACGTCTGACAGGTACACTGAGGAAACTGGGGGATCGAACCCAGTACCTTTTGGCGGGGAGTCACCCAAACACCCTATTCCTAACTACCTGCTAACTAACTATGAGCAGTCACAACACTGTAACACTGTCTTTAAATATTGTCACTTTAAACACACAGTCAATACTACAGTATTTACATTGACATTTCTACTACTCAATGCTCCAATAAAGATATCTTTTTTAGTGAATTCTGCATTTTCTTTTAATGTTAATGTTTTACTTCTCATTACTTTACTTTTTTATGATACACTTGTACTACTCTTAACTCATAACTAATTTATGTATAGGTCATACATAACACATGTAAACAACATACCAGAGGTAGGTTATCACACCCACAGGCCTAGAGAGAGAGAGAGAGAGAGAGAGAGAGAGAGAGAGAGAGAGAGAGAGAGAGAGAGAGAGAGAGAGGAAAAGAGAGAGAGAGAGAGAGAGAGAATGAGTGAGAGAAGAGAGAGGAGGAGAGAGACAGGGGTTGGATAGAGAGCAAGAGAGAGGGGTTGGATAGAGAGAGAGAGAGAGAAAGAGAGAGAGAGAGCAGGGTTAAAAAGAGAGAGAGAGAGAGAGAGAGGAGGGTTAGAAAGAGAGAGAGAGGTTGGATAGAGAGAGAGAGAGAAAGGGGGACATGATCAAACATTATAAACAGCAAGATAAAAGGACATTAAATTCCATATTTGTTTGCTTGTTGTTGTTTTTTAAAGCAGTCGTTCCTGCAGCATGAGGGGAAACCACTCAGAGCCAGGAGGGACGGAGGTGGTGGCAGTGGCGGCTCACCAGATGTCTGTTGCCGTGGAGACGGGGGTTTGGTTCACGATCTCTGGGGCGACGTATTCCGGCGTTCCGTATCTGCAGTAGTGCTGCTCCGGAGACTCCAGCTTGGCCGCGCTGCCGAAGTCGCAGATGCGGATCTGTTCGCTGCCCGCCGCCATTAAGACATTCTCCGGCTGCGGGCGAATCGTACATACAGAAAACAAGTTATTTATTGTTACAATTCATGTTTTATTCATACTTAGTTATTTAGCGCACGTTATTATCCAAAGTGACAAGGAGGGAATGCTGCTTGTGTTCTCAGATGCGTGCCATTCACTCATTTTCTTAAGGTGTACTTATTTTAGAATTGTTAATAACCAATATTAAATCAAACAACATTTTTTCTTCCGAGTTCAAGTCCCCTAGGGGCACACACTACCCCCCCCCCTCACTTGAGAAACCCTGGGTGAGACTGCACTGTCCCATGAATATGTTTTAATAAGTGCACCTTAATGTCCAGGTGAGCGATGTCTTTCTGATGGAGATATCCCAGACCTTCCAGAATTTGCTGCACACTGGAACGGATCTTAAAGGGGAAAAAGAAAACATTTTGTGTTTAATAAAAAAAAATTGTAATGTAGCAGACAAAGCTATGCTACTCTGAGCTAAGGTAGCAAAGCTACTTACCGTGAATTTAGATGCATGTTATTAAAGGATAACTTAAAGGGAATTTTCACTCTGGACCCTATTCTCCCATCATTTGGGGTCTAACTGACAAATTCAGATTCTGAAAATTTTTTGGAGTTGATCCAGCATTGAGCAAGATTGCTTCGACACAATAACAATCCAGACTCGATCAAGCGAAAGGTTAAAGAAACAACTGTCAGTGGTAAAAAAAAGCGCTTTAGCGGACGTACATTGACAGGCGGTGGTGGCTGAAAAAAACAGACCTTTTTGGTCTGCACTCCTGTCACACCGAGGCTCATAAATCAAAAAGTATAAGTCTGTTTGTTACATTATATTTCTGTTACTGTCACAAGTTTTCCTACGTTTTGATGTGTAAATTATGTATGTGGAGTTAATATTGTGGGCGGGATGGCAGTTTTAAAAATATATAAAAAAAAATGTTTAGTCTGCTCTACACTCTAACGTGACGTCACCCGCTCTGACCAGCGCAATACACACCCATGTTAAAGTGTCTGAGGAGCTGATAATGTTGGTACTGCACTCAGAATGGTACGTCTGCTCTTATCCCAGCTATTATGCAGGCAACCCAGCAATTATGAAACTCGTTCTATTAACCTCGTAACTGAATGCTTGAAACCTGCTCTATTCTTATCTTTATGTACCACAGAGATATATTGATGTCTCCTTCAACACATGTACTCTTTGTAAGTCGCTTTGGATAAAGTCTGCCAAATGCCCTAAATGTAAATGTAAATATAAAGCCCAATGACGACAACAACAACCACAAGAAGAAGAATAACATGTGGTTTCATGTAGAAGTCTCTCACAGCCGGTCCACCACCAGCAGCTTGATGACGAAGCCCTTGGCGTCCCTGCAGAGGCCAGAGAACATGGCCTCCTCGAACGCCACGTTGTAGCCACGCACATTCAGCGCTGTTGCACGGTCGTTCTCCCCTGCGAACGGCGACACGCCCGTCAGGCTGAAAAACGCAGGGCACAGCGGCCGTAAGGTTCGGGTCAAACACCTTTTTTATATCGTCTGTGTGTAGAAACATGTACTGTTTTAACATTTTGTTGTCTGGCAGACTGCTTTATCCAAAATGTCTGACAGGTACACTGAGGAAACTGGGGGATCGAACCCAGTACCTTTTGGCGGGGAGTCACCCAAACACCCTATTCCTAACTACCTGCTAACTAACTATGAGCAGTCACAACACTGTAACACTGTCTTTAAATATTGTCACTTTAAACACACAGTCAATACTACAGTATTTACATTGACATTTCTACTACTCAATGCTCCAATAAAGATATCTTTTTTAGTGAATTCTGCATTTTCTTTTAATGTTAATGTTAATGTTTTACTTCTCATTACTTTACTTTTTTATGATACACTTGTACTACTCTTAACTCATAACTAATTTATGTATAGGTCATACATAACACATGTAAACAACATACCAGAGGTAGGTTATCACACCCACAGGCCTAGAGAGAGAGAGAGAGAGAGAGAGAGAGAGAGAGAGAGAGAGAGAGAGGGGTAGAGAGAAAGAAAGAATGAGTGAGAGAAAGACAGAGAGAGAAAATGTGGAGAGAGACAGGGGTTGGATAGAGAGCAAGAGAGAGGGGTTGGATAGAGAGAGAGAAAGAGAGAGAGAGAGGGAGAGCAGGGTTAAAAAAGAGAGAGAGAGAGAGAGAGAGAGAGAGAGGAGGGTTAGAAAGAGAGAGAGAGGTTGGATAGAGAGAGAAAGGGGGACATGATCAAACATTATAAACAGCAAGATAAAAGGACATTAAATTCCATATTTGTTTGCTTGTTGTTGTTTTTTAAAGCAGTCGTTCCTGCAGCATGAGGGGAAACCACTCAGAGCCAGGAGGGACGGAGGTGGTGGCAGTGGTGGCTCACCAGATGTCTGTTGCCGTGGAGACGGGGGTTTGGTTCACGATCTCTGGGGCGACGTATTCCGGCGTTCCGTATCTGCAGTAGTGCTGCTCCGGAGACTCCAGCTTGGCCGCGCTGCCGAAGTCGCAGATGCGGATCTGTTCACTGCCCGCCGCCATTAAGACATTCTCCGGCTGCGGGCGAATCGTACATACAGAAAACAAGTTATTTATTGTTACAATTCATGTTTTATTCATACTTAGTTATTTAGCGCACGTTATTATCCAAAGTGACAAGGAGGGAATGCTGCTTGTGTTCTCAGATGCGTGCCATTCACTCATTTTCTTAAGGTGTACTTATTTTAGAATTGTTAATAACCAATATTAAATCAAACAACATTTTTTCTTCCGAGTTCAAGTCCCCTAGGGGCACACACTACACACCCAAAGAGCTTTTGCATCATGAGTGTGGGGGAGATATCACACCTCATCCACTATCAGGTAAGTAAGGATATTATGTGTGTGTGTGTGTGTGTGTGTGTGCGTGTGTGTATTGTTACCCAGGGGTACCCAGGGGTGACCAGCAACACATCAACAAACTAAACTAAACAAACAAACAAACAAACAAACTGACCTCCGCCTCGGTGACCGTGGTCTTCCTGGCCATCCTCTCTAGAAGTTCTTCATGACATCTTTTTGTGCCACAAAAAAAGTGTGAATTTAGGAAAAAAACATTTGGGGAAATATTTCAGGAGGCAGGACTTGGCGTCTCCCCCGGCTCGGGGCGGTGGCGTGGGCGACCCCTGCCCCCCTCTCCCCTCCTGCTGCTATGAATTATATACAGGAGAAGGAGGACTCGCCCACACATCTCTCTCTCTCTCTCTCTCTCTCCCGCCTTCCCTCTCCTAACCCTAGCACTAACTTGCGTGTTTGTACGTCTTGGCATTATTAATAGTACTTAGCATTGTTTAGCATATTGTAATTTCTTAGATGTTGGTACTGCACTCAGAATGGTACTTCTGCTCTTATCCCAGCTATTATGCAGGACAACCTAGCAATTATGGAAACTCGTTCTATTAACCTCGTAACTATGAATGCTTGAAACCTGCTCTATTCTTATCTTTATGTACCACTGAGATATATTGCTGTCTCCTTGAACAATGTACTCTTTGTAAGTAGCTTTGGATAAGTCTGCCAAATGCCCTAAATGTAAATGTAAATATAAAGCCCAATGACGACAACAACAACCACAAGAAGAAGAATAACATGTGGTTTCATGTAGAAGTCTCTCACAGCCGGTCCACCACCAGCAGCTTGATGACGAAGCCCTTGGCGTCCCTGCAGAGGCCAGAGAACATGGCCTCCTCGAACGCCACGTTGTAGCCGCGCACATTCAGCGCTGTTGCACGGTCGTTCTCCCCCGCGAACGGCGACACGCCCGTCAGGCTGAAAAACGCAGGACACAGCGGCCGTAAGGTTCGGGTCAAACACCTTTTTTATATCGTCTGTGTGTAGAAACATGTACTGTTTTAACATTTTGTTGTCTGGCAGACTGCTTTATCCAAAACGTCTGACAGGTACACTGAGGAAACTGGGGGATCGAACCCAGTACCTTTTGGCGGGGAGTCACCCAAACACCCTATTCCTAACTACCTGCTAACTAACTATGAGCAGTCACAACACTGTAACACTGTCTTTAAATATTGTCACTTTAAACACACAGTCAATACTACAGTATTTACATTGACATTTCTACTACTCAATGCTCCAATAAAGATATCTTTTTTAGTGAATTCTGCATTTTCTTTTAATGTTAATGTTTTACTTCTCATTACTTTACTTTTTTATGATACACTTGTACTACTCTTAACTCATAACTAATTTATGTATAGTTCATAAATAACACATGTAAACAACATACCAGAGGTAGGTTATCACACGACAGGCTAGGAGAGAGAGAGAGAGAGAGAGAGAGAGAGAGAGGGAGAGAGAGAGAGAGAGAGAGAGGAAGAGAGAGAGAGAGAGAGGAGAGAGAGGAGAGAGAGAGAGGAGAGAGAGAGAGAGAGAGAGAGAGAGAGAGAGAGAGGGGGGTAGAGAGAGAGAGAGGGGGTAGAGAGAGAGAGAGAGAGAGAGAGAGAGAGAGAGAGAGAGAGAGAGAGAGAGAGAGAGAGAGGTAGAGAAAGAGAGAGAGAGAGATAGAGAGAGAGAGAGAAAGGGGGACATGATCAAACATTATAAACAGCAAGATAAAAGGACATTAAATTCCATATTTGTTTGCTTGTTGTTGTTTTTTAAAGCAGTCGTTCCTGCAGCATGAGGGGAAACCACTCAGAGCCAGGAGGGACGGAGGTGGTGGCAGTGGCGGCTCACCAGATGTCTGTTGCCGTGGAGACGGGGGTTTGGTTCACGATCTCTGGGGCGACGTATTCCGGCGTTCCGTATCTGCAGTAGTGCTGCTCCGGAGACTCCAGCTTGGCCGCGCTGCCGAAGTCGCAGATGCGGATCTGTTCGCTGCCCGCCGCCATTAAGACATTCTCCGGCTGCGGGCGAATCGTACATACAGAAAACAAGTTATTTATTGTTACAATTCATGTTTTATTCATACTTAGTTATTTAGCGCACGTTATTATCCAAAGTGACAAGGAGGGAATGCTGCTTGTGTTCTCAGATGCGTGCCATTCACTCATTTTCTTAAGGTGTACTTATTTTAGAATTGTTAATAACCAATATTAAATCAAACAACATTTTTTCTTCCGAGTTCAAGTCCCCTAGGGGCACACACTACCCCCCC
>PIJE02000431.1:115682-161518 GCA_002895965.2 Coryphaenoides rupestris
CCCGCCCCCGCCCCCCCTCACTTGAGAAACCCTGGGTGAGACTGCACTGTCCCATGAATATGTTTTAATAAGTGCACCTTAATGTCCAGGTGAGCGATGTCTTTCTGATGGAGATATCCCAGACCTTCCAGAATTTGCTGCACACTGGAACGGATCTTAAAGGGGAAAAAGAAAACATTTTGTGTTTAATAAAAAAAAATTGTAATGTAGCAGACAAAGCTATGCTACTCTGAGCTAAGGTAGCAAAGCTACTTACCGTGAATTTAGATGCATGTTATTAAAGGATAACTTAAAGGGAATTTTCACTCTGGACCCTATTCTCCCATCATTTGGGGTCTAACTGACAAATTCAGATTCTGAAAATTTTTTGGAGTTGATCCAGCATTGAGCAAGATTGCTTCGACACAATAACAATCCAGACTCGATCAAGCGAAAGGTTAAAGAAACAACTGTCAGTGGTAAAAAAAAGGCGCTTTTAGCGGACGTACATTGACAGGCGGTGGTGTGACTCCTGTCCACACCGAGGCTCATAAATCAAAAAGTATAAGTCTGTTTGTTACATTATATTTCTGTTACTGTCACAAGTTTTCCTACGTTTTGATGTGTAAATTATGTATGTGGAGTTAATATTGTGGGCGGGATGGCAGTTTTAAAAATATATAAAAAAAAATGTTTAGTCTGCTCTACACTCTAACGTGACGTCACCCGCTCTGACCAGCGCAATACACACCCATGTTAAAGTGTCTGAGGAGCTGAAAAATCAATTAAGTTTGAACTGTGATTGTGTAAAAAGTATGAATGTTATGAAAATGTTTGGAAATCATGTGTGAATTCATCCAAGTGTCCTGAACATTTTAATGTTTGAATGGAGTTTCTACCTGAATGTATGAATGAATGGGAAGAGGTTGAATATGAGTGGGTTTGGAAACATTTTGAACATTCCCCCATTCATTTCAATGGGGAAAAATTGCCGCAAAATGTTGAATATTTTGGAAGGTATGAAGGGTATGAATAAGTCGATTCCTAATTGAGCTGAATCTTTTAAACTTTGAACGGAGTTTCTACGTTGAAAACTGTGGGAGGAGATAGCCGGCAAAAAAACAGGTTGGAATAATAAAAATAACTTGGGCGAATAACATATGTTTTGACCATTCACACCAATGATAATAATAATCATTTATATCGCGCATTTCACACCCAAAGAGCTTTTGCATCATGAGTGTGGGGGAGATATCACACCTCATCCACTATCAGGTAAGTAAGGATATTATGTGTGTGTGTGTGTGTGTGTGTGTGCGTGTGTGTATTGTTACCCAGGGGTACCCAGGGGTGACCAGCAACACATCAACAAACTAAACTAAACAAACAAACAAACAAACAAACTGACCTCCGCCTCGGTGACCGTGGTCTTCCTGGCCATCCTCTCTAGAAGTTCTTCATGACATCTTTTTGTGCCACAAAAAAAGTGTGAATTTAGGAAAAAAACATTTGGGGAAATATTTCAGGAGGCAGGACTTGGCGTCTCCCCCGGCTCGGGGCGGTGGCGTGGGGCACCGCCCTGCCCCCCCTCTCCCCTCCTGCTGCTATGAATTATATACAGGAGAAGGAGGACTCGCCCACACATCTCTCTCTCTCTCTCCTTCTCTCTCTCTCTCTCTCTCTCTCTCTCTCTCGCTCTCTCTCTCTCTCTCTCTCTCTCTCTCTCTCTCTCTCTCGTCTCTCCTCTCTCTCTCTCTCTCTCTCTCTCCTCTCTCTTCCTCCTCTCTTCTCTCTCGTTCTCGTCTAATTCTACAAGATCTAGGATGAGTCAGAAGCATCTGGTTCGCTGCTCCGTGCTGCCCTGGCCGGAGGCAGTGGGAGGCATCCAGGGATTATGAAATAGGGCTGAATTTTTTAATTTGGTCGGTTCCTTCTTGGGAGGCAGAACGAAGTCACTGTCGTTCAACAGCCTACGCGTGCTGGAATGTGATGTCTTTCGTTCTTGTGAATTGTGAATGTGTCCATGACTGATGTTTTGCCTAATGTTGTTGCCAAGTCTACAGTCATATCTGGCCCTTACTTGTCAAACTTCTGGAGTCAAACGATACCATGACATTTTAATATTTTTTTTACCGATTATTCAATGTTATATTGTGTTGTATTATTTTATTATGCTATATTGTGCCACTCGGACATCGTATATATAATATATATGATACATTTGCTTATTCTCTTGCTATTTTGTCTTTTTTTGGTTACTTTTTTGCGTAATGTCACCTGCCATGTCACAAGAATTTCAATGTTCATCATGTACATTGTTCATTCATATGTGACAAAAAAACACTTTGACTTGACATTGATTTTGATATGTCAAAATGTCCGTCAGTTTGGGCAGTTGGATTAGATATTATAGACCCTTTTCAAAGATCTTCAGTCGCAGGGTCAATTTCCTGTTCCTGTCATTTTAACGGCAGGTTATATTTATGTCTGTCTCAGCGCCAGCATGGTATCAATGTAAATCTACTGGACTCGTTGTTGTCTGTTTTTGGGTAAATCATACGTCATACTTGTTGCAGACTTATTGCACCAGGAAGAACTCTGCTACTAACTCCCATGAGGTCAAATCTGACAGGGTTTATCTGCTGGGCTTAGCAAGAAACCCTGCCTCCCCTGGTTGCACTACGTATCCCAGCATGCATCTCGTTTGTAGGCAGAACATACTGGGACCCTCCTCCCCCTTTATAGATAAATGACACACAAATGAACATATGGAGTAAAATATGATTAAAATATTCATATATACAGGACATAAAGTCAAGCTAAGTCTATTTGTATATCCTTTTATCACAGCTACAATGTTAAAGGGCATGTTATAATGTATACACATGTTAGTATTATTATTATTATTATTTTGTCATCATTAATTCATTAATTTATAGATTATCTTTATCATGAAAATTATTAAAAGATTGTGAACAATAATTGCGTCGGTATCCCCATGTTTTTAATATTTGATTAACATAACCTTTAAATACAAAAAGGATGGAGTCTATTTGGACTGCACGGGCCGTTTTCTATCGATCGTTCACTTTAATTGTTGTGAGCCTCGCTCGCTGGAAGTTGCTGTGTCCAAAAGCTCAACATAATGAAGTCAGTCGCGGGCAGCGTGTCAATGGCATCTTCGATCGCACTGCTTGCTTTTAAAAGAGTGTTCCTTCCCTTCACTACAAACAGGCTTTCCGAACAATTTCCATGGAATATACCGGCAGTTAGTTTAACAAGCTTATTTTAGATGACGACAATCGACAATTGTATGATTTTAGCATCTTTAGGCAGGTATTAGCAATCTTGCACTGTTGTCTCAGCATTGTTGTTATTTTACCTAATGCGGTTATTGTTATTGTCATTAATTATCCGATTGGTCACATAATAGTATTTTTTGTATTTTATGTTGATACTTTTCCTATTTTGCCCATTGAAATTAGACAGGCAACATCTTTAGCATCTTTTAAGTCCCTTCTTAAAACGTTTTTTAAGAAGGGACTCTTGAATTGTATAAAGTAGGCTAGCTTGGGGAGAGCTGTTGCTACCCCTGGTGAGAATGTCAAAAAAGAAATGGTAAATGCACATTTTTATGATTGTCGACAATTTGACAATTTTCTAATAAATAATAATACATATATATATTGTATATATATATATTTTTAACAAAATATAAAAAAAAATATCCCAATTTATACAAAAAAAATATATATATGTACGGTATATATACTTTTTCTTTACAAAAGGATACAGCTCCAGCACGAGAACCAGCGTGTTCTTCTTCTCGAACGCATCGTGGAAGAAGGCGATCTTTTCGTGGTCGAGCTCCGACAGCAGTGCCATCTCGCCGAGCGCCTGCGCTTTCCGCTTCCCCCGGGACGAGATGAACTTGGCCGCATACTCGGTTGGCTTGCCACTCTTCTTCGTCTTCTCCGTCACGCGCTTCACGTACGAGAACGCCCCCCTGGGGACGAGGAGAGTATTGGTTGGTCGGTACCTCGGGAGCGGTGACCACGTCGCAGGTTTAGCAGCGGCGCATCACTTTCACGCCCGATGGAACGGATTTTTCATTTGAGTTTCATTGGAGTGCGTTTGAGTTGTTGGAAATCTTCAGAAAAAAACATAAACAGTAAAAACATACATACCACACACACACACACCCACACAACACACACACACACACCACACACACACACACACACACACACACACACACACACACACACACACACACACACACACACACACACACACACACACACACAGTGTCTCTACCTTCCGATCTGCCTTGTGGATGTTGGAGTAATCGCTGAGGGCGGTCTCATTCATTCCTCCAGGGGGATGCTTCCTTTTTTCATCCTTCTACTGCGGAGCCTCGCCTGGCTTCCTCTCTGCACACACGCACGCACACACACACACACGCACACACACACACATGTGTGTCTATGTACTATTGTATGTCGGTGACCTTCCGACCATCTGACCTTGTACACTTGTCTGTATAGCTGTCTGTGAGTGAGTGTGCGCACGTGTGTGTGCGTTTGCGTTCGTGTGCGTGCATGTGTGTGTGTGTACGCCTGTGTGCGTGTGTGTGTGTGTGTGTGTGCCTGTGGTGTGTGTGTGTGTGTGTGTGTGTGTATGCCTGTGTGCGCATGTGTGTGTGTGTGTGTGTGTGTGTGCGTGCACGTGTGTGTGTGTGTGTATGCCTGTGCGCACGTGTGTGTGTGCGTGCGTGCCTGCGTGTGTGTGTGTGTGTTTATGTGTGTGTGTGTGTGTGTAAGTACATTAGTGACAGATGGTTTCACTGCAGCTTCAGAACTCTGAGGGTGTCAGCAATATGGGGCCTTCCAGACCCTAACAGAACTCCTCCTCCCAGTCCAGAGAGGGAACTACCATATATGGTCACATCGACAGGAAACTAAAACGGTTCCCTTTATTACGCTGACAGCTCAGCGGGAGAGTGGACCAGTCATTTAGAAAACTGTGGAGGGTTTTTAAAATAGAAAAGATCAACTCACTATAAAGCACACAGAGAGACTATATAATGTGTATAATATAGATTAAATGTCCACCTAATTTTCCCACGGTCCTCATTTCCCAACAGAAACTTTATTATTGGCAATATACTCTTTGTTGATACAGGGCAACCAAAAGTAATATGCAGTAAAGCAAGGAGGGGGGCTTTGCATTGTGGGTAGACAGCCTCCGTCAGATCAGTTCCTCACCGATGCGTTCAAACCAGTGGTGGTGTGTTCATAACAGTGGTGGTGTGTTCATGACAGTGGTGGTGCGTTCACAACAGTGGTGGTGCGTTCATACCAGTGGTGGTGCGTTCACGACAGTGGTGGTGCGTTCAAACCAGGGGTGGTGCATTCATACCAGGGGTGGTGTGTTCACGACAGTGGTGGCGTGTTCAAACCACTGGTGGTGTGTCATGACAGTGTATGGTGCGTTCATGACAGTGGTGGTGCGTTCATGACAGTGGTGGTGCGTTCAAACCAGTGGTGGTGCGTTCACGACAGTGTATGGTGCGTTCATGACAGTGGTGGTGCATTCAAACCAGTGGTGGTGCGTTCCTGGCAGTGGTGGTGCGTTCACGACAGTGGTGGTGCGTTCATGACAGTGGTGGTGCGTTCATGATAGTGGTGGTGCATTCAAACTAGTGGTGGTGCGTTTAAATCAGTGGTGGTGCTTTCAGGGCGGTCAAGGTGAGTTATTAGCAGTAGTGGTGCGTTCCTGGCAGCGGTGGTGCATTCATGACAGTGGTGGTGCGTTCTTGACAGCAATGGCAAGTACAAAGGGTTGTTTTGTGAAGTGGGATTTCTCACCAGCGTAGGACGGTGAACACTCTGCCTTGCAGGAAGACAGGACCTGCGCCCCGGTTTTGGCGGTACAGGGTTAACGCCAGAATCTCCGGACGGGCATTGACACCACCAAGAGTACTCCGGGGTCGTCGTAACGAACGTGCAGTGGCTGCCTCTCCCGAGAGGAGGGGCCGTCGTCCTGCAACCAACCAACCACCAATCGGACCGTCAGAGATCAAAAATTGTCGGGGTGCACATTTTCTCCCCAGAAGCATTTCTTCTTGTCGTCATCCAACTCGTCCAAAGCTCCCACCAGGAGCCCTCGTACCTTGTACCACAGGATATCCGGGTCGGGCTTCCCCTCCACCACCACGGCCAAGCGGGTCGTCTCCGCGGTGTCCAGGTCCTGGTCCTCCATGATGGACTCAAACTTTGGTGACACTGGAGGACAGAGACGAGAGCAGGGGTGTAGCTTTAAGATGCGGGTTACAGTTCTGCGTATAGCACGTCAGTCGGTCAAAAGCTCGACAGACCACACCCCTACAACCCAGAGTCTTTCAAAGATTATTCTAAATAGATTCAACTTTCAAAGTTTATTAGCTGATTCTGAGATGTATATAAACATACTTTTTTACATTTTCACTTCAAGATATTTGGTAGTTATGTGACACGGAATGCTTATTTAACATTTTTCACTTCAATTATCAAGGAAGAAAAAAGTAACATAGGAAGAAGAATGTCGGTGGAGATTTTGTTTTTGTTTTTCTTAACCAAACAAACAAAGAATCGCGTCGTTTGACTTCATACCTGCCAGAGCGAGTTCCAGGGTGCAGAGGTCGCTGCCAAACTGGTTGTTGGCCATGACGACCAGCGCTCCCACGTCCGCGCGACGAACCCGCAGGAACTTCAGGGTGTGCTGGTCGTCGTCCGGCATGCTGATCTCGTATGTCCCGGGTCGGTGCACCACCATCGCCCCTCTCCTGGGGGAGCCAAACGTAAACAAACAAACACGCTGGTGGTCATACTGGGGTACTAGCCTAGCCTAGCCTAGTCATCAAAGTCAAGTCAAGTCAAAGTGTTTTATTGTCACATGTTCTTCATAACACAGGGCCATTCCGTGCAGTGAAACAGTGAAACTTTTGTGACATGGCAGGCGACAGTACACAAAAGATTGGTGAAAAAAGATAGAATATAAAATAGCAAGACAAAATCAAAAAGATCAAAAAGATAAAATATAAAATAAACTGACTACCGCCTGCAAACTGTAGCATATTTCAGAGGAAACAGCAATTACAATTGTGTGAATATTTAGTCAAAGTTAATAATAAAGAATAAAACAGCAAGAGAGATTTATATATATATATATATATATATATACAGTATATACACACATGAAAAATATACACACGGTGCACATACATTTATATATATATTAGGGCTGTCAAATGATTAAAATTATTAATCGCGATTAATTGCATGATTTTGTAGTTAATCGCGTTTAATCCCAAATTAATCCCAAGTTTTTCATTGGCTCAAACTTGAATGATTTTTCCAAGTGAAAAGCAGTGTATTGTGTTGTAGTCATATGAATGGAAAATATAAGCAGCATCCAAATGTATTTAATATTACAACTAAAAAATCCAATATAAAACCAAAAATATTTGTAGCCACTGCCAGGGCAATAACATTTTCATAGTCTAGTATCATCATAGTCATCTAGTTAGTTCAGGGGGTGCTCCGAATTAACGGACCCCCCCCCCATCAGAACCGCGCCTCACGGTAGTGTCATTGCGCATCCTTGGCTCAACATCTGTGATGTCCACCAATGTCCTAAACAACAACACTCCTCTTGCTTGAAGTACTTCGGTGATAAACGAATCAAAAGGTCAAACTACGTAATTGCGTTAATGGCGTCAACATTTTTTGTGGCGTTAACGCGTTAACTTTGACAGCTCTAATAAATATATATATATATACTGTATACATACATACACACACATATATACCTTGAGCGGCACAGTATACATAATATGATAATACGCTAACACAATATACATAATATTTTGGAATATATAAATATAGACAATATAGCCTAGCTGCATTGTGAATTAGCACATTGTAGCATTAGCCTACCGTCGCTGGAATTTGGGTATTATTCCTGTTACACCTATTTGTTGACGTAAAAAAAATCCTACAAATCCGCTTTAAGAAAACCCTACACATCTGCCCCTTTAATTATCGAGGCAAGGAAACGTTTTTGCCGTAAAACCGACCTTTTCCATGTGACCACGGCGTGCACGTGGTTCAGGGTGATGGTGATGCTCACTGATTGGTTCTCCACCACATGCACGACGTCCGGCTTGTCCATGATGATGGGCGCCTTACGCAGGTAGGGACCTAGCAAATGTCATAGTCAAAAAGGTCGAATAACTTGACGGGTATGTGGAACGCGACCCGTGTACTACGCCAGTATGTCGAGCGACATCATGCACGCCCACGGCACAGACGCACGGACCGCACACACACACATCACACACAGGTACCTGTTACATGAATCACACAGCATTCCCCTCAAGCGGTATGTAAAAATATACACACATTAAGCATGCATGTTATAAATATAATATACACGTATGGTATGCCTGAATAAATAAAATGTGCAGTAGATAATGTACGGTGCATTGTCAAAATGTATGGCATAGCAAATGGGTTAGGAAAATACTGGATAGTTGTACATTTTGTATACCACATCACTAGATTATAGCCAAATGACATACATCATGTGATTGATGCAAGTTGGTCTTCCTAACCCAAGCGCTCTGAAACTTGTCTATTCAAATCTTACTGCACCGTCAGTGATATATTGTTGTTTTACTCTCTTAGACAAATGTACTGATTGTAAGTCGCTTTGGACTTAAAGGCCCAAATGCCCTAAATGTAAACTGTATTTTTGTACGCCTTGGCATTATCTAATAGTATTTAGCGATTGTTTAGGCCATATTGCCGTGGCTTAGTGTTTTGTAATGCACTCAGAATGGCACTTCTGCTATTATCCCAGGTCTATTATGGCATTATGAAACTCATTTCTATTAACGCACTCATGTGCATGCTCTGAAACCTGTTTATTTCTTTATCTTTATGTACCCAAGAGGATACTATTGCTGTCTCCTTCAGCAAATATACTCTTTGTTTAGAGTAAGATAACCAGAGGCATCTCTGTGGGGTGGCTGCGCGGTGGTGGTCCAGTTACCTCGGTCCAGGCAGGCTGCACCAGGTCGGTGGCAGCCGACGGCTTGCTGAAGGCCTTGCCCGTGGAGCTCAGCACGCGGAAGGCGTAGCGGACGCCCTTGCACAGGGAGCTGACGGTGTAGCCTGTCTCCTTCAGATTGGACGCCACGATGGACCACTGGATGGAGCCCAGGGCCTGCTGCTGCACCGCGTACAGCAGAGAGACGGCCTCTGTGGGTAACACACCCCGACACACACACACACACACACACAAACACACATTGCTTTGAGATTTTGCTACTCCTTTCTTAAGCCCCTTTCAAGCATGCAGTCCATCCCGTAAATTCTCCAGAACATTACCTGCACAGGGTCATTTGTCTGCTCAAATTTTTATTCATTTAACAATGCTAATGGAGTGGAAGCGCTCCCCTACCTGAGGACTGTTCCATTCTCTTGGGCTTCTTCCAGCTCAGTGTGATGGTCTTTCCCGTGATGGACTCTACCACCGGAGGGCCATCAGGGGGGTCGGGGACAATGTCTGTTGAATATAAAAATGTAAAATAAAAAAACACTGCATAAACAAAACGAAAAAATTCTAAAATATGATATGAATCAATGACAATCACTCAACATCTTTGGTACGTTTTTCGAACCGATCCTTACGTTTTTCTTGCGCTTGCTAATACGGCAGTGCTAGCTCGTTACCTGTGACGTAAAGGTGTGCGTAGCAGGCCGCTTTCCCCACGCGGTTGGAGATGACGCTCTTGTAGACGCCGCCGTGCGCGTGACAAGCACTCCGGATCACCAGACTGTGGACATCCCTGTCTGAAGACCACACAGCAGCAGTCAGTCAGTCGCGGTTCCCACACGGGCACATTAGCATGCATGGCAATGGCAGGAAAATATTTTTTCATTTAAGTGGGCTGACAAGGACTTTTTTTGGTTTACAGGTTCCTTGTGTATACAGGCACAGAGTTTAGTCTACGGTGGAATTGTCGTCATTGTTATTAATGGTGGACTTCGAAGACTAGCAGGTGTTTACGAGGACTTTGAGTGCTCTGTGGTTCATGGGGGCCTGACTTACGCTGGGTCATTTTGCGTTCCTCGCTGCCGTCGATGCGCTTGCCGTTGTGGTACCAGGCGATGCTGGGGTACGGCAGGCCCGCCACCCTGCACTTCAACAACGCCTCTTTCCCCTCGATCACCTCCACGTCCGCCAGGGGCTTCGCAAAGTCAGGCATGGTCCTGCGCTCCACCTCGCTCTCCAGCACCTCCGGCTCCTCCGGTATGGACGGCATTTTCTCTAGTCTTGCCCTGGTGGGGAGAGAGACCGTAAAACATTTTTTTTACGTTTTCATGGCGTTGACTTGAATTTATCTAATATAATCTGATATAATCCAGTCTAATCTAAACCACTTCAATGCACCCCAATCTAATCTAATTTAATTGAATCCATTGTTATATAACATAATTCAATTTATTCTAGTCCAATTCAATCCAATTTAACCTCATACAATGTTACATGCTTATTCAACCCAATATTATCTAATCTAATCTAATATAATGTAGTTTAATGTAACCCATACTAATGGAATATAAACGAGCATAATCTAACCCATCCTAATCTAATATAATCTAACCTGGCCTAATCTAATCTATCCTAATCTAATCCAACCAAATCTAACCTACTATAATGTAGTGTAATCTAATCAACCCTAATGTAATATTTTCTAACCTACCCTAATCTAATCGACTACAATGTCAAATGTTAACCTCATATCATCTAATCTAACCTATTCTAAAATAATATGTACATCTAACCCAACCTAATCTAGTGTCACATGCTAATCTCATCTAATTTGTTAATCTAATCCAACCTAGCTCAGCCTAAAGCTCCATGTTAATCCCATCCCCCGGCTCACATGTGCGAGGCGGCGGCGGCGCGGGGCTCCTGCATGTACAGCTCGGCGGTGGTCTCGGCGGTGCCGTGGCAGTTGGTGGCGACGGCCGTGTAGAAGCCCTCCGTGTCGGTGCTGATGCGGCCGATGACCAGCGAGTGGCGCCCGCCCTCCTGCAGTGCGCGGACATTGTCGCTCTCCTCCACCGCCGCGTCTGACGCACAAACACAACACACGAGTCAAATCAAACTTTATTTACACAGCGCCTTTCAAGCACCAAGTTGCAATGCAAGGTGATTAACAACACAATGAGAGTACAACAAGAGAATGAAAATACAACAATACAATAAACATACAATATAATATATAGGGTGATGGTAAAATAGGTTAAAAGTAGAGTTGATAAAGTTGATAAAGATGGTAGTTGGGTTAGTTGTGGGGTCTGGTGGTTAGGGTGTTGGACTCCCCGTCAAAAAGTTCTGGGTTTCGACCCAAATCTCTGTAGGCACCCTCGAGCAAAACGGATAGCAGCTGTCTGCTGCTCCTCATTGAGATGTTCTATGCGTCAGTAAGTCGAGTTTTGCATAAGAGTGTATGATAAATGATTATAATGAAAGAGTTAAGGGTGGGGGGGGGGGGTCACAGCGTTGTAAACCAATTAATCTGTTATAGGGGAAAGCGTCACACTAGGCTGTTTTCTAATATAAGAGAGCACTGCTTCATACGCGTGTTGGGGAAAAAACAGTCTGGAACAAACTCTAAAAATAATGTCATAAAATGACACACAACACAACACGTAGTATGAAGTAGTACTCTCTTAGATTACTCAGTAGCCGAGCGTGACGCTTTCCCTTGAAGGGACAATAAAGAACTTGAACGCATGGAATGAGAAAAATTATAAAAACTTGCAAAAGCACAGTGCACCTTCTTTAAACACCAAATTCAAGCACATTTCAAGAACTTTCCAGGCCCAATTCCCTCAAATTCAAGGACCCACCATTGTTCAAGGCCTTGATTTTTGGGGGGTGGGGCTACAGCCTCACCTGGCCCAGTTAGAGTCTGAGGGGGTGGGGCTGCACACCTGTGGTGCGTTGGCTAATCAGTGCACCACAGGTTAAGTCAGCCACCAGCACACACACTCAGGGAGCGCGAGCATGCTAGTAGGTACCTGCTAGTCGGTATCTGCTCTGTTTGCCATTTTCATCCTACTTGCAATACACTGGAATTTTCACCACAAACCTGCCTTTGTCCTTGTAGGAGCCTCGAACTCAGCCACTGATGTGGCTG
This sequence comes from Coryphaenoides rupestris, assembly GCA_002895965.2. Classification (NCBI taxonomy): domain Eukaryota; kingdom Metazoa; phylum Chordata; class Actinopteri; order Gadiformes; family Macrouridae; genus Coryphaenoides; species Coryphaenoides rupestris. Next base: position 127,921 of record PIJE02000431.1, read on the forward strand.
TGTAGCAGGGCTTCCTACCACAATGCCACATCAGTGGCACTGATTAGCCGACAACTCACCAAAGTGCATCCAGGTGACGCTGGGGGCGGGCGAGCCGCTGACCTTGCAGTCAAAGCGGGCGGTGCGACCTTCGATGACCTCCAGGATGTCCAGCTTGCGGGTGAACAGGGGGTCCCTGGTGGGCGTGACATTCAGCTTGGCGCTGGAGGTCAACTCCTCTGCGCCGGCAACGAATGAGAACGGACAACGGAAAAAATAACACACTCTATAAAACATGTTTTTTTATTTGTCGATAAATCGTATGATACACTCAATTATTATATTATTATATAATAATTATTATAAACATTTTTTACCTTTAGCAGTGCTCAGCTTGCAGGTGTAAGTGCCGCTGTCGTCTTCATGTACAGAGTTTAACAAGAGACGGCAACTAGAGAGAAAACAACACAACAGAACATGTCAAATATAATCAAATAAAAACATTAGGATATCGTTATATCAATAAGACTTTATTAGTCCCCAGGGGAAAATTCATAAGCTATCCAGCAGTGTGCAAAGTAATGTAATAAATATAAATAAATACAAATTTGCTTCACATTCACTAGCTGCAACGTTAAAGCAATGAACACAATAATGCATCAACAAATATAATCCATTTAACAGTATATTATTCTGAAATGGGCCATTCTGCATAATGAGTACTTTTACAATATTAAGTATATTTTTATGCTAATCATTTTATGCTAGTACCTTTGTACTTTTACTTAAGCAACATTTTCAATGCAGGACTTTTACCTGTAACAGAGTATTCCTAAAGTGCGGTATTACGCTGTGACCTTGAACCCTACCTCCTCCCGTCAAAGTGCATCTTGCAGTTGAGCAGCGCCGGCTGGATCAGCTTCCCATTGGACAGCCAGTCCACCTCCACGTTGGGGGGGCCGGTCATGTGACACTCAAACATGGCCGCCTCTCCCGCCCTCGCGGCCGCGTCCCGTATCTCTCTGGTGATGGCGAGAGCTGTGGGCGCTGGAGAGAAGACGCTCGCATTTAAACGTCACTTCCTGTGTTCATGTGAGGTGCATGAATATCTACTTTCATGAATATCTACTTTCATTTATATATCTTTCAATAGAACATTATTAAAGCATACAAAAACTTGGATCTAAAAAATATTTACAAAAAAACTAGACATGGTTCAAGTGAATTTGTAATAATAACAGTCCCCTCTGAACTGCGGAGATGTCACCACAGGAAACGGTTCCCTGCACCGATGGAGACGGCTTCTCACCTTTGACCTCCAGCTTAAAGTCGCACTGCTTGGTTCCAAACTCGTTGACGATCTTACAGGCGTAGAGTCCCGCGTCCGACCTCTGCGCACTGCTGATCCTCAGCTCGCTGGTCCCCTCCCCCGTCTGCCTCACCGCCAGGCGGCCGGCGGACTTCAGCGTCAGCCTCTCCTTCAACCTGGCTCCACACAAAACGACCATAACGGTTCGTTTTTATTTTGAACCAGGAAAGGGCTTGTCGACACACACACACACACATGCATGCATTCGGCAAATAAAACATCTTGAATCTTCAATGTCCACGAGTTAACGGAACATCATGGACCGCCAGAAGGGCTTTTTCGTCGTGTCACAATTTTTGGATGATTCGCTATGTGCAGTTTGGAGAAGATGGGGGGAAATGTGTTTTTACCAGTATATGGAGGGATTCCCTCTGGCTCTCACAGACAGGACGACCTCTTGTCCTTCACCCACCGCTTGGTCGTACGGTGCCACCTTAAAAATAGATAACTTAAGACATTATCCAGAGAAGCAAAGCTAGCCTGTCGCAAATGGTGGTTCATCACAATCTTAGATGTTGCTCATCTGCTAAAACGATGGTTTCAATGGTTGCAGTTTTTCTGTTATGTTTCCCTCATTTAAATATTGCTTTTTATTCATACGTGTTTTATTCACTTATGTTATGTGTATGTTTTGCCGTTCTTTACTTTAATATATAAATACAGGTTTCACGTCATTATTTATTCTCTTTTAATTCTGCGACGCCCATTAAATCCGGTTGTTATGCACTTAACCCAGGAACTGGATTTCCCACCTGAAACGAGGGAGGCTCGTTGAAGTGGACATGTTTGCCCCGAGTGGGCCGGACCTCAAGCTCCATGGCTTCCTCTCGTAGCGTCAGGCTGCCCTCATCTGATTGGCTGGGACTGCTGGCATTCCTGGCTACGGTCGATCTCCCACAACGCTTGTGGGCGGGCCCTGGAACAGACCGCACCGTGTAATTGGCTGGCGTACTGTACTATATTGCACTATATTGTGTAGTGTAGTGCAGTGTAGCGTTGTTTAATGTATTTCTGATTCAAGATTCCACAAGCTTTATTGGCATGGAAAATTGACATTCACGTTGCCAAAGCACAAAGCAAAAAAGTATATAAGCAAAAGACACAATATATTAATAAGAATATATATATATGTATTTGAACCACATCCAAATACAAACTTCATGACTCAACAATGAAGCAATTTCAAAAACCTGACTTTTTAATAAAATGTCTTTTACAGTGCACCTTTGTGACTAGCTTGACCAATAGTTATATGCATTTCTTTGCAATATATACATATATATACTTCAATAAAATCGTCAAAAATATGATGTATATATATATGTATGTAATGTATATTTAAATGTGTATATACAGTGAAAAAGCACATACTGTCACTATATATTATACATTTCTCTCACACACACACACATCCTTCTGAGTTGATTTAACAGATGCATCTCTTGTCTTGTTGCGTTCTTTCAGCATTACCTTTTTATAAAGTCAATGAATCCAAAGGCATTAACATGCAGTGAATTGCCGGTGTCTCAGTCTCTTTCTTAGTCTCTCGCTCTCTGTCTCTCTCGCTGTCATTATCTGATTCTCTGTGTCTGTTTCGCTCTCTCTGACTGTCTGTCTCTCTGCCTCCCTCGCTGTCTTTATCTGATTCTCTGTGTCTGTCTCTCTCTGACGGTCTCTCTGTCGGTCTCTCTCTCTCTCATTGTCTATCTCTTTTTGTCTGCCACACTCACTCCTCCCTGTATCTGTTTTCTCTCTCTCTCTCTCTCTCTCTCTCTCTCTCGCTCGCTCTCTCTCTAAACCCCCCCCCCCCCCCCCTCCAGAAAAAACAGCTGGTAGAAATTACTTGTTAGCAGTAAAAAGAAGAAGACATGGCTATAATATAATAATACAGTATATAATAATAATAATAAAATAACCCTGTAATACATGATGCAGTATGGTGGTCCACATGCGCGATAAAGTACGACACGGTCGGCTGACAACGGGGAAAAAAAGTCGAAGCCAAAGTTAGCGAGAAGCACGTTTGTGTTCCAGAAGTGAACCCCAGCAGAATTACTTCTTTCATTTATGGATTTCTATTTATTTTTAATGGCTTTATTCACGCCAGAGAAAAAAGGCGGGAGTCACCACCGCAGGGCGACGTTCAGACTTTAAATTACCATGGGAAATAAACACGCACACACACACACACACACACACACATACGCAGGCAGGCATACACACACACACACACAACACACACACACACACACACACACACACACACACACACACACACACACACACACACACACACACACACACACACACACACACACACACACACACACACACACACACACACACACAAAACTAAACACGGTTGTAAAGAACAAAACATAAACAAACTGACATACCAGTTCGTCACATCTCTTCCCCGGGGGTCCCGGTCTCGGTACCCAGTGGTTCATCCACATCCAACCCCCCCCCCCCCCCCACACACACACACACAACACACCCCCGCCTCGCCCCACTCCCCACCCTTCCACCTCCACACCCCTCCACCCCCTCCTCCTCCTCCTTACGCCGATATTCACATAAACCTTGCCAACTCTTACACCACCAGCGCCACCACCGACACCACAAGACAGACCATCTTCCTCTTTTCCTTTTCTTTCAACCGAGCCACTCACACCCCCCCCCCCCCCCCACTCCCCCCCGCCCCCCCAACCCTCCTCCCTCTACCCAACTTCCTATTCCTAATGTTTAATATGCCAAGGTGGGAGAGAGGAGAGAGAGAGAGAAACAGCGAGAGAGAGATAGAGAGAGAGAGAGAGAGAGAGAGAGAGAGAGAGAGAGAGAGAGAGGTAGATAGACTAATAATCAACCCATAACTATTACTATTCATGGTTTGCGTCGGACGCCTCAAGACAGAGCAAGAGCCAGTCGCCGTTGGCAGCGATGCTAACCTAACCTGCGCTGTTTTGTTTCAATGCCACGCTGACGGGGATTGGGGGGGGGGGGGGGTGCGTGCAGCAGGCGGGGGGGTAGTGTAATATGTTTTATTTTAATCTTATCGGCTTGGTGGCGATGACGTATTTTCCTTTTCTTCCTTTCTCTCTTCCTTTCTCTTTTTGTTTGGCAAACGAAAACCGCTAACCTTCTCACCCCCCTCAAGTGCCAACCGTCTGCACAAACGTCACAACGGTTTTTGTTCGTAGGACGACCATGAGATGACACATTTTAAACGGTGTTGACACACACACACACACACACACACGTGTGCGTGCACCCGCACAAGTTGAATCTAATACGACACCCGGAAAGGCGGAGAGGTGAAGAAGACGAAGGAAGACGAAGACTTGAGGTGGAGGGTGGGGGTGGGGGTGGGGGGGGACTAGCGGGAAGGCGGCGAGCAGCGGCTATTAATACTGGAGCGGCGAGGGGGAGATGTGATGGCCTAATATGGACAGACCACGACCAGAGCCCCTCAGACTCACTCTCTCTCTCTCTCTCCTCTCTCTCTCTCTCTCTCCTCTCTCCCTCTCTCTCTCTCTCTCTCTCTTTCTCTCTCTCTCTCTTGATAAAAGCCGGGAGGTGGAGGTTGTGCATGACGCCGGGGGTGAACCCGCGCCGCTCACCAGAGAACAAAATAAACACACACACACACATGCGTGCGCACACACACACACGTGTAGTGCATGTAAATCAACACTGAAATATCTTTGATTCCAACATGTATGTATGTGGATATGCATAAATGGACACACAAACACCCCCCCCCCACACACACACACACACAAACATGGGAATCCCTTATACACCCCCCCCCCACACACACACACACACAAACATGGGAATCCCTTATACACGCATTGACACACACACACACACACACACACACACACACACACACACACACACACACACACACACACACACATACGAGCACATAGGCACACATGGATAATGACTGCACTCTCCAATCTCCACCCACCACCGGTGGGGTTGCAGATAAGGAATTCATGTAGGTTGCCATGGTAACCGACCCAGGGAGAGGGGAGGGGGGGGGGGAACCTCCGGTCGGGATGCTGGGTCACATGACGGATCTTAGCCGTGGATTAGCACCTTATCTGTGTGTGTGTGTGTGTGTGTGTGTGTGTGTGTGTGTGTGTGTGTGTGTGTGTGTGTGTGTGTGTGTGTGTGTGTGTGTGTGTGTGTGTGTGTGTGTGTGTGTGTATGAAGGCAGCTCCGTGCGTCAACATACGTGAAAGCTGGAGCTAGAATATATTTATTAGCACTTCCATCTCATTTGTGTCCCATGAAATCAGTCGTACGCACGGTACTGTCCAACTTCTACCTGTGGACATGTAAATTTAAACATACATTTAGGGCATTTGGCAGACGCTTTTGTCCAAAGCGACTGTACATTTTGTCGTACATTTTGAGAATGACATGACGTGTTATGAACTATATTGCTGTTATTGTTATTGCTAACAATATCTAATCTGGCTAGGACTGGTGTCGCTAGTGGCTTTTTTACGTATTGTTGCACTGAAACGCCATCAACTCGGGTGTCACGTCATTCCCAGCTCGGATTTCCGACGTAGCTGGAACTCAACATTATCTCTACTAGTCGAGCCTACGACCTCTCCGTGCTGCCCTGGGTCATAAAAGGAGCAGAGCCATCATTAGTGTTACGAGTGAGACCTGTTTATCCAGCCTCTGGGAAAAGGGCTTATACGGGATTCCCCGAATTTCAGACCTAAAAACCGAATAGAATGTTTGTTGGGATTTTTTTTTTTATCGTCGGAGGGGTGAGATTTCGGTGACATGAATGTCGGCTAATTTTCCACCTGCGTGGCTCCATCAGAACGCCACATCAGTTTTGGTCACACACACACACACACGCACACACACACACACGCACGCACGCACAATAACAGAGTGTAGTTGGGTCATAAAAGTAATGGAGTTGATAGAATTACATCGACAAACACAACTGTATACAGAACCCAACTTGCGTCCTGGGACAATGGACTGTCGGGAAGGGAATGGCCATGTTCCATAAAATATGTCAATATATTAATTTGAATGCATTGAATGCAAATGATAAATAGAGAACAGTTACCGTACAGTTTACAGTCGCCGGGAAAGCACAGTGAATCTTTTTTTTACTGAGGATGATTCTGAGACGATGTTATGTGCGGGCTTAATCGTGACAGTGTTGACTGAGCAAAATGAAAAGCTTTTAAAAAATAACGCTGATAAATGACTTGAGAAATACATCAAATGCCAAATCAACTCACAAATATATATAAATCTATTTAATCTGCGAGTGAGATTCATCCCGGGATACCACATGTCTGTAGGCACTACTCAATGCAATGCAATACCGCCCCTGAAATGTGCCAATAAGCAGAATAATCAATGGTAACGATCGAAAAGGTTTAGATTCTTTTCATGCAACTTTTAAATGGTAAATGGATTGCGTTTATACAGCACTTTACAGTATTGCCTCACATTCATCCATTCATACACCGACGGCGGTGCCAACCATGCAAGGTAACAACCAACACGTCAGGAGCAGTTAGGGTTAGGTGGTGTCTTGCTCAGGGACACCTCGACACTTAGCTAGGCGGAGCTGGGGATCGAACCAGCAACCTTCCTGTTGGCCGACAACCACTCTTACCTCCTGAGCTACTTGCCCACCTTTTAAGAGACAATAACAGCTGGCCAACATGCGGACAGGAACCTACCGTCCATTGGAGGTTCCGGTTGCCCCCGATGACCTCTCTCGCCTCCTCTCCTCTGAGCGACGCTCCTGGCATTCCCCCCCTCCACCTCCACATCCACCTCAGCCTCCACCTCCTCTACTTCCACTACCTCCTCCACCAGGATTTTGGGAACGGGCGAGGGTCCCTTCCTCCTCTTCAGCAGGGGGCTGACGGAGGGGACGGGCATCGGCGGCGACTTGGCGGGCCGCGAGAGAGACCCCGCCGGTTCCCGCCGAACAGCGGCCGACTCCGGGGGGGGCTGGAGTTGTCGGGACGGTGCCGTGGTGGAGGCCGAGAGGCGTGGCTGTTTGACAGATTGTGTTTCGGCAACGAGGGATTCACTGTGAGCGACAAGGAGCGGAAAGCCAAAATGAACAAATAATATATTATAAGTAGTTTTGCCTTTTCGTAGTAACCGTGTGTGTGTTGAGCCGCAACTTGTTTGCTCACGGGAGAACAGAGTTTAAATAAGAACAAGAAGAACACTGTGGTGTGAAGGGGGTGTGGCTTGGCGTTGGGTTACAGTTACAAACGGCGGGGTGGGGCGGTTACTTCCTAGAATCGTCGCAGCTGGGGGCGGTGAGCATGATTAGCATGTGTATAACGTAGCAATTATGAGTGCTTGTAACTTGTTCTACTCAAATCGTACTGTACCATCAGCGATATATATTGTATATCGTATATATATCGTTTCACTCTCTTTGGACAGATGTACTTATTGTAAGCCACCTCGGTCAAAATCGTCTGGCCTAAATGACATAAATATAAATGTAAATGTTTGCTCTCCTGAGATTGGGTTCGTGACACACGTCGAGGTGCCCCGACCTCCCCCCCACCTCCAAAATGCCCCGGCGACTGCAGAGACCTTCACACATGTGGTCCGTTTCTTACACCCAGCCGTTGTGTTGTGTAATATTGTTTGTTGGCACCCTGGCGCGGTACAAGGTATGGAACAGAAGGAGAAAACTACATAAAGAAGCGCACAATCTCCTGCTGTTTCGTTCCACAAGAAACCGCCATAGTTGCACAGTCTATGATTTCTATGATGTCAGTCAGAGGAGAGAGAGAGGGAGAGAAGGAGAAGAGGAGGAGGCTTTGCCTTCCTCACCAGAGTGTCAATGTGTGTAGTCCAAGTCAGACATCACAGAGGATGTGACTTGGACTACACACACATTGACACTCTGGTCAGGAAGGCGAAGCAGCGCCTCTACCTCCTTCAGGCAGCTGAGGAAGTTCTGAGTCTCCCGGAGGATCCTTCTACGCTGGTGTGGTGGAGAGCATCCTGACAAGTTCGGCAATAGCTCTTCTCAAGACAGGAGGTCTCTGCAGAGGGTGGTGTGTTTGGCTGAACACGCTATTGGCACTACACTCCCCACCCTGCAGGACCTGTACTCCGGAAGGTGTCGAACCAGAGCCTGCAGGATCATGAAGGATCCTCAGCACCCCAACGGCAAACTGTTCCGGATGCTATCGGTTATTAAGGAAATTAGCAGCGTTGCCGCGAGGACCACACAATGCTACAACCCCTGTGTGGGGAGGGGCTTAGCGCTATGGCTAACCTCAGCCGTTGAAACGTCTAGCGTGCCAAAATACCCAACTGTTAATGAAATCTAATTATAAGTGGGAAAAAACTGTTGATGTTGCACACCCACCAACAAATTGAAGTATGAAGCAGTACTCTTTTATATTTGAAAATAACTACGTGTGACAGTTTCCCTATTGATGGTACAGTATATTTGGTGAAGGGCGTAGAAAAACACACGTGTTTCATATTTTAAATCTCTCACACTGCACCTGACAAGTGTTGTTCTGATCTAGAGAGCTGTGTTTAGGTGGCATTCATATCTTGTGTCTTACAAATTAAATATAATAAAGGCATTGTTTTATTAATGCACACTCAAACTGGAATATAAAGATAACCAACCTTGCTGCGCTTCTTGTTCTGACTGCTGGCACTGGGCCCGCTGGCAGCTGGTGAACTGGTTCTGTCTCCATGGCAACAGAGGAGATCTTCCCGGCACCGCATGGCGTTGGATGCTGCGCTCCCTGCGACATCGACGCCGCCCCCCCCGGGGCAGCCTCGGCCCGACGGCCTCCGGAGGCTTCGTCTGGAAGCTTCCGCGGTGGACTCTTCCCCCTTCCACCTCCACCTGAGCCCCTCTGCTCCTCCAGCGCCCGCTCCCTGGCTTCCAGTTTCTTCACCACCTGGGGAGGAATGGGTTCCAGCTTTCCCGCCACGGACCCTCCTCCTCCTCCTCCTCCTCCTCCTCCTCCTCTTCCTCCTCCTCCTCCTCCTCCTTCTCCTCCTCCTCCTCTCGGGCCCTGCGGCGCGTCCCTCTGGGCCAGCTGCTCCGTGGAGTAGGACTTCTTCAGGCCGGGCTTCGATGCCAGCCGCTTGATCCGCTGCAGCTCCTCGGTAAACTTGTTCTGGAAGCTCTGTACCCGCTGGGCGTAGCCGGCGCAGGCGTCCTCCAGCGACGAGGCACGCTGCTTGAAGGCCGAGCGCCGCTGCGCCGCGGTCACAGAGTCGCTGTCACCGCCGCACGAGGCCGCCCGAGTCAGCCGGGGCCCTGGGGCACACAGGCTGCTGTGGCGCACCTCGAAGGCCAGCACCTTGTCGAAGATCTTGGGAGCCGCCCGGGCCAGTTTGGGGGTCATGGTGCTGGCGACTCCGGCTATCCCGTTTTTGCGCGGCGGGTCGGACAGCGTGGAGGGAGACTGTTGAGTGGAGGCGGGGGAGGACAGGGGGCAGGTGGCCGAGGGGGTCACCTGGGATTCGGCGGTGGTCCTACGAGGCGTTGAGGATTGAGGGGGGAGATGGTTAGATGTCGGAGTACACTACGTTCGTGACGGAGAGGACTCCCGGCGACTCGTTGCGTCATGAGAGTGAGGGCTTAGAGTGCTAATGTTCCGTTAGGTGTCTTTCACACGCATCTCTTGACAATGCGTGAGTTTTGTGTTCTGTGTGTGTGTCTGTGTGTTGTTTGTTGACTCTGGATGCATTGTAGATTATTGTTCAAAGGGTGAAAAACTGACCGTGTGAAATGAAATGGCGGAACTATGGGATGAACCAAATATCTATCTATCGTCAGTCAGGGCATACGTTGGCATATGGTGAAGAATGGTGGAACAGAATCTAACGGAAGGCGAGGAGTCATTCGATTGGTAAAATAACATTCTTAAAAACAGATTTCTTAAGTACAAATGCCAAACACATGCCATTTAAAGAATCTCTGAAACACACAATGCACTATTGTCTCCACTCCTTTTTTTGGAAGAAATATTCAGAAAAAGCGTTTTTTTTTCAGAAAACGGTCATGCTAATATTAGCTTCGGTTTCAAAAGCTCGCAACCCATGCAAGATGTTATTCCAAAGGGCGGGGGAGGAGCCATACAAAATGCGCAAGGGGCCGTAAAAAGTGTTGTCACAGTAGTAAAGTGGTGCGCGCTGACATCAGTGGAAACATCGGATCTCCGGGTTTAGAGAAACACAACAGGCCAGTGAGAAACCACAAAGAGACGTTAGCGGTGTTAGCAAATGTTAAAGAGTTGCGTCACATTTCAAACCAGAGGGAAAAAAATCCACAAAAAATACCAAACCAAACCAAAATGGAGTCAAAGGAAAGTGTGGAAGGTTGAAGAACAATGGAGCGTAGCTAGGATGGCATGGAAAGGCCTCGTATTGTACGAAATACAATAAATAAATCAATAAAAAGTAAATGTATCAAAAAATCGGCAATAAATATGGAAATACACTTTTTGCTTGGTGGTCTACACGGGATTCGCTCAGCGTAATCCTTAATGAGTCAAGTCTTTTACAAATTTGTCGTGTGGCCGGTTGCGTTTTCCGTGTTTTATTATTCCGTCAAATTCTAGAAAGAGCCATTGGCGTCGCTATAGCGGCATAGAAAATGTCCTCCCACGGTAGAGGCTGAACATGCTGCCGTAGTAGTCGCTCCCTACACACACACTTTCCTCCGATCCCTGCGCCGCGGGCAGCGCCAGGTTAGCGTGCGATGCCCGCATCAGGGGCTCCACCCCCAGGTGGCGGACGGGGGGCAGGCACCCCCTGGCGAGGGGCGCTTGCCTGGCTGGGTGCGAGGGGTCCAGCTGGGTGTTGTTGGTGGCGGTGCTGTTGGCGGTGTTGGCGTTGGTTTTGCCGGAGGATCCCGGGGGTCGGGAGCCCAAGGCCCTCAGTTCCCGTTCCACGACGGGGTCGAAGCCCCCGGGCAGCGTGGCGGTCCTCCGGTGGTCCGAGGCCCCCGTCGCCATCCTCCCCTCTTCCTCACCTGGAGAGGGGGTGGTGGGGGGAGAGAGAGATAGAGGGGAGAGAGAGATATATGGGAGAGAGGAAGGGGAGAGAGGAGGAGGATGAGTGGAGGAACGATAAGGGGGAGAGAGAGAGAGAGAAAGAGAGAGTGTAAGAGAATAGAGAGACAAAGAGATGAGAGAGAGAGAGAATGACCAATTACTCATTTACCATAGAGAAGAGAGGTTATAGAATATGATATGGGACATAACTATTTCTAATTTTTATTCTGCTTATTGCATTAAAGTCTTCCTCCGAATACATTCTGGATAGTCTTGTGTGTTTTATCGTTTTCGGGTCTGTTTTGAATATTTCGTCACTCTAATACTTCTTTTTTTATACTGTTGTATATGCCTGCTCTGCAATAAAAAAAGATTTTACAGCAAAAACACAAACATTAAAACAACATCAACTTAAAAAGCGTAGCGTCTACAGACGGGTGAAAGGCAAAAAGACATTAAGACTCGTAGAGTAGCGATTGAAACCTGGATCGGAATCCATTTTGGGGTCCTGACCCGTAGTGTAAGGAATGCTGCTGCAAATGATAAAGCATCTTGAGGAATGCCCCCCCACCCCGCCCCCCACACTCCCCCTCCCCCAACCCCTCCCCCAACCCATCGCAATTTAAGAGATGATTGACGTTTTATTGATGAATGGGAGAGAGAGATGGGGAGGCTTGCTTTGGGCAGCGAAAAAAGAAAGAGAAGTCAGCATCTTCCTTTTAACGACACAAACCTTCAAGGGGGAGGGAGAGAGAGAGGGGGGGGCGGGGGGGGGGGTTGGGGGAGACATTTATATACAGCCTTAATCACACCAAAAGACACAGATTCAGCGCTGCGATCAGCAAACACAAGAGAGGGGAGGAAAAAACGGGAAACGTCCGAGGCCTCTCGTAAATAAATTAAAAATAACCGCAGTCAGGATCTTTGGTTGTGGAGCGTTGAGTAAACAATTTTTTAAGAAATCGCCTTTCGGGCCGCGACTTTCGTTTTTTATTTTCGCTCGAGTGTACAATGCAGAAAAGATCAATTGTATATATTCTGGTTACATTTTTTTTGGTTAATAGACAAGATTCCTTATTTGTACAAATGATTCACTTCAATTGAGTAGCTGTCAAAAGAAAGTGCAAAACAGACAAAAGGAAAGCGCAAATTTGAATAGTGTAAGGAATGAAAGTTCAAAGTTCATCGAGACGTATTCACTGGACGCGTGGACCTAGCAAGGTGGGCAGGGGGCGCTGGAGTCAAGTAGCAGCAGAGTTGCACGTAGCCAAGTAGTTAACCTGTTGGTTACAGAAATGAATCCGACACAAATAGAGGAACCAAAGTGAATCCTGCATAACTTTAATTAAGCGTCTACATCATCACATGCTTATAGCGAACAGTGGTAGGATTTTCATTTTGTTCAGGAAGTGGAGGCTGCCCAGGAGGAAATCCAAATATGGACGAAACTCGTTTCGGAACAAGCATGGGGAACGCAAGATAACAACAGAGTTGAAGAGCTGAGCAGCAATTTCTGTGCTTCTATATTTAGACGTGACAGGACGCCAAACCGTCTCTGTTTGAGGTCACCGGTCTGACATTCAGTCTCCATATTCACCCAATAATACCATAGTTGATAGTTGAAGTATTAGATAAGATAAGACCTTTATTAATCCTGAAGGAAATTAAAATGTATCAGTGGAAAAGAAGTAAATAAATACATAGTGCCTAAAGAACAGAATAACAACACAAATAGGGTCAATTTAGTCAAATAAATACATACAAAGTAAACGTCACGCTGCATGATATTATTAATTAATTAATTAATTAATAATATCATGGTAATTAGTAATTATTATAAATAGTTCCATCCTTATATATGCTCTACGTTGTAGCGTTTTAGATTTAACGTTTCGATTTATTTACAGTAGCTTATACGACCATATGATGGTGCACTTTTCACTGGACTAACTGTTACATTACATAACTGTTTACATTTATTTATTTATTTTTTTGCAATTTTTGCCATTTCAGCGACAGAAAAATACAAAGAAATCTGCAGATGCGGCTTGTGTTGCCGGTTCTCCTGCGCTCCTCGGGGTCCTCAAAGCGGTGTCAAAGCCAGGCTACGTGAGGCAGGTTACCGGGAGAATCTAGGTCAGTGTGTCACTATCGCGCTACCTGAGCCTACGCGAACCATTCTGCCATATTGGATTTCAACCGACCCCCTTCACTGCTCCAACTCACTCATTATGTCAGAACTATAATTTAAATAGTCTAACTTGAAATAATCAGACTGTGTTTTTGGCAGTTTTGTTTGGGATTTGGCAGTGGCGTTGGAACCCATTTGAAGTACCAGCTAATGTGTCGCTTCACTTTTCAAACTGCATTTGTAACAGACTGTTGATATATTGTCTCGATACTGATTAACGACTGATAAAAAAACCCATTGTACAGTACTTTATTTAGTTTTTTCTTTGATTTCACTGTTGTCATTTGTCATTTCACTCTTGACTTCCAAGCTGCTAATGTGGATGAACGTCGCGGTTAGCAGTTCAAATGGAGCCAGACGTATACAAGCAGAGTTTAGGCTGCAAGTGCTTTACCTGGGGGTCGGCTGTAGGTGCCCTCAGCAGGCCTCCCGGACCTGGCCTTGGTCTCCATTGGGGCCTGAGGCTCAGTGGCCTCATCTTCTGTGGTCTCAGAGTCTGAAGGGAGCACAAACAAACCCAGTGAGTCGCCAGAAAGATGCAGCAATACAGTCAACGGAATGAGGGTGAGATGGAGGTAGCAGGAAGAAAAAGTGCAAAATGTAAAACAAAAAGCAAACAACAACAACAACAATAAGAATATGGTCTTGTCTTGTTTGTCTTGGTTCTTTTTCATTTAGTATTCGCCCAGGAGGTCCTTGAGAAAGGTCAAGGTACCCCTCGGTTCCAATGTACACGAGTGCCATGAATTGATATTTTAACCGTGACACAAAGTCTGCAGGGTGTCAGGAATATAAATAGCAAACTCTCTGTCGATTCAGTTCCTCGCGGGCTAAAGACGACCCACAAGTCGTCAAGCGTACTCTTTTCACTGTTAAAAGAGCTAGCTTTAATGTTCCTTTTAAATATGTTATGTGTGGTCTTGGACAATGGGGTGTACGCCATTTTCTACGTATTTTGTATTGACTTTTAGAACAATTATTAACATAGCTCATGGTAACTCGTTCAAAGCAAATGAGCCACAGCGATCTGCACACTATGCATCAACATGCTTTTATACAATTAATAAAAGCTTCTAATAGCAGCTTTTCCCTTAAAATCTTCAATTCTAATTATCATTGTGTTTTGCTAGCATGAAAAAAATCTGGTGAGCAGAGGTTAGGACATTTTTTGTCACTCTTTCACTTTTCTGTTGTGTTCCGGAGAGGTTCCGATAAGTTTGTGTATGAGTAAAAAATAAAATAAAGAGTTCGGAACATGTAGGCGTAGCTCTGGCAACTGTAGTTTCTCCTCATTGATTCCTAAAGCAAGACATATTGTGTGTCCTCCGAGATTCGCGTTTTGGCTCGTCTCACCAACCAAACAAGACCGGGCAGCAAAAAGAACAATGTCTTAAACAGAAAGTAAAACAGGAAAAAAATGTACCAAAAAATAAATGCCGATAAGAAAATGAGGGGGAAAAAAATATAGCAGGGGAGGGAAGCCATTTGAATGCGAGGACAAACGTCACATGACACACACACACACAAGGAACCCGGGGAAGGAGGAACGGTCCCGATAGGTCGGCGACGCGCGTTTTTTGGGGGGTTATTGGTTTGTTGTTTTTGTGTGTTCTTTTTTTTACCCATAGCTTGCTTTCGGCAGGAGGCGGAAAACTTCGCTGCCATAGTAGACAGCAGAGAGGGCAGACCGGGAGAGCCAAGCGTTCACTATGGAAACCAGCATCCCTCCTCTCCACCGCACTCACCGACCAGCGGGCCTCCTTCAGTACCCCATCCAGACTCTACCAAAGAATCCCTCCCCCGGGCGGGGGGGGGGGGGGGGGGTGGGGTTGGGGGGAAGGAGTGGGGTTGGGGTGGGGGGAGGGGGCTGGCAGATAACGTTTAGCGGTTAGACGGCTCATTCAGAGAGGCTGATAGGGTGGGGGTGGGGGGTGATGGGGTTGGGGGTGGGGGTGGTGGTAGTGCTCGGGTTTACGGTCAGCTACAGGATAACAAGAGATATAGACACACACACAAACTTGTATTTGTGTGTGTGCGTCTGTGTCTGTGATTGTTTATCATTGTGTGTGTGTGTGTGTGTGAGTGTGTGTGTGTGTGTGTGTGTGTGTGTGCATGTGTGAATGTGAGTGTAGTTGTGTATGTTTTGTGGTGTCCGTCGGTATATGTGCGTGTATCTTGTTGTGTGTGTGTGTGCGTGTGTGTGTGTGTGTGTGTGTGTGTGTGTGTGTGTGTGTGTGTGTGCGTGGTGTCGTGTTGCTCGTGGTGTGTGTGTGTGTGTGTGTGTGTGTGTGTGTGTGCGCGCAGACGTAACCACATCCAATGGAGCTAAGCAGCGTGCACACCAGGCCAGCAGATATCCACTCTGCAATGTAATTACCCCGAGTTATATCTCAAAGTGTCCCACTGTGATGTACTGCATATAGGAAATTAGGATTGCAGTTGCTGGGGGGGAAATATGATTTACAGTTATGTAAGTCTCCGGATTTGCAATGTCAGATGTACCGTGAAACACCCCAGAGGCCGGAGATGAATTACTGTTACGAAACGGAAAACACAGCACTTTGCGCGAAAAAATTGTGCGCAAGGGCCCGCGATTATCGGCCGTAACTTAAACCCTGTGGTTTAAGGTCGGGCGCCCGAACAACAATAAAAACATCTAGTTCGAGTGTTAGTTAGCTGTCAAAACGTGAAACCTGGGTCGAATACACTTAGACAGCAACAGAGTCTACAACAGAAACGTAAGCGTCGCTTAAAATGGAAAGTGCACATAGCTAAAATATACAGACAGGCGTGTAGTAGAGTGCCAATAGCGTGTGCCTTTAAAAATGTATACTGCTATAATGCACTAGCGTCTGCATCGCTCCGAATCAGAATAGAATAGAATAGCACACTGTATCATAGAATAAAATAGAACATGGTGGAGTAGAGTAGAATATAAACACAGAATACAAGAGAACAGAAGAGAATATAATGTATACAGGGTTCCCACACATTGTTAAGTGTCAAATTCAAGGACTTTTCAAAGACTTTCCAGGCCCATTTCCCTCAAATTCAAGGACCCTGTTACAACGCTGAGAATATTCATAATGAGAACTCGCAGGGTTTACAGAAGCTCACAGACAACAATTAAAAAAGAGGCGTGAACACTTCAATTGTGCTGTAGCCTATTTACTAACTTTAAGTAAAAATAATATCAAAAGAACAATTTCTATTCTGGCACAAAATATGCGCTGCCTGTCTATTTATGTCTTTCAAGCCCTTGATTGACAAGCACTCAAACTTTCAAGGCCTTGAAGGCCTCTCAAATTCACCAACTTTGAAGGATTTCAGGGACCTGTGGGAACCCTGTGTATAGAACAGAATAAAATAGAATAGAACAGAACGACAGAAGAGAACAGCGTAGAATACAGTGGAGTAAAACCAAGGCGGAGAGAGGTCGTCCTGACAACACACCATGAGTAAATCTTCCAAAAGTCCGCGTGGAGTGTCCCGTCCTCTGAAACAAAGCGCACATAAAACCACAGGTTATTGTAAAATGGCCGGCCGCCGCCGCCAGCTTGAGACGAAGCACATCGAGTTGTGGTTGGTCGGTTTGAACCACAGGACAAAACTCATTTGTGGATTCGTCGTTTTGCTGTTTGTGTCTTGAAATTCAACATCTTTGTGACGACTGTACAAAAAAAACCTGGAACAAGCGTAACTTTCCATTAAAACACAGTTGCGTCCGATTCATCCAGTCTTTAGGAGACTTTAGATATCAGCTAAAGCTGCTGTTATTGTCAAAAACCTTGGATAAGTTGTGTATGTCAATGAAGAAACATGGCGTTATTAAATCAGATTGACACCTTGAGAGAACTGCTTTATGGGTACGATGACTCAAAAGTAGATGTGGAAAGAGATTAAAGTAGGGAGAAGACGCTTCGTAGAATTTCCTCCACATCCAAAATGGCTTGTTTCTAGTTTTTTCTCCCTCTCCTTTGATAAAGTATCATCAGCTGGTAAAGGGGGGGGGGGGGGTGTTCGTGCTGTGTAACAGAATTCTCCAGAACCTTCCATCTCCTTGCTTATCCTATTGTAGTCCACCCCCCCATCCCCCATGCAATCATATCAGCTCGTCCCAGACACAAACTGAGAACCAAACACCAACACAACCTTTTCAATAGAAATAATCTGTTCTTCAGCCCAAAAGATAAAACCAATAATGCACAAAAAAACTACCCCCCTACCCCCCACCCGGAAAAAAAAACAAAATCACAACTGAAAAACAAAACAATAATCGCTTTCAATCCAATCACAAGAGCAGAAAATTGAATATGAAGGGGTTGCCAGGTTGAAGCCGGGAAAAAAAAGCAATCGATATATGTAACGGCGGTTCATCTATCTCTTGCCCTCCATCTCTCTCTCTCTCTCTCTCTCTCTCTCTCTCTCTCTCTCTCTCTCTCTCTCTCTCTCTCTCTCAGCTGGCAGCCTTCCCACGGCTCCATAGACGGTATAGCCTACTGACACAGTTTTCCTGAAAACCCTACTACATTATATAACACGACGGTCACCGGTGGACGAACGACACACACACACACACACACACACACACACACACACATGCATGTACACACACACACACACACACACACACACACACACCACACACATACACACGCGCACACACACACACACACACGTTCCCACCTGGCTGCTTTTATATTAAATGCAGGTTTCTCAACCAGGCGGCAACCGTAAAATATTCTGCCTCCCCCTCGGAAAATATTCATTTTCTGGATTCATCCTTTGTCCTCACCTCGACCGAATACCAAATACTACAAAACACTTTTTCTTGCAATTCAGAAGAGCCAACCCCCCCCCCCCCCACCACCCCAACCCGCCAACAGCTTTTAAAACAATTAAATTCACTGTTTATCACCAGCTCCATTGTATGGATAAACACCGGAGCTCTGGTCTCCATCAGCCAGCCTCCACGCTCCGTCGTCTCTGCTCAACGCCGCCACAGTGAATTAGGTTTTAGTCAAGCATCGGGGCAAACCGACAAATAGAAAGACAGTTCATTCCCATTCTGCGCCGGGAAAGAAGCACCGAAGTCTTCCCGATGTTTTGTACCTCCCGAAGGAAAAGCGAGAGAGCAAACTCACCTGAAACCGCTTCTTAGACCAGATCTTCTTCATGGCACTAAAACACCACTTACTCTCTCTCACAGTCAGCGGGGCTTTACATGCGGCAACAATACGTACATACATACATTTATATACATATATATACACATATATTGGTATATATATATATATAATTTATATTTATATATGAGAACCGTCACAGGGAGTGGCGTCCGGAAAAAAAATCGGAGTCCAAATGAGATTCGGCTGTTGTGGTGTGTGGGCGTGTACTCTCTCTCTCTCTCTCTCTCTCTCTCTCTCTCTCTCTCTCTCTCTCTCTCTCTCTCTCTCTCTCTCTCTCTCTCTCTCTCTCCCCCCCCCCTCCCTCTCTCTCTCCGTCAGCAGCAGGGATAAAGAGAGGGAGGGAGAGAGCGAGAGAGATGGAGAGCAAGCAAAGAGAGGGAGAGAGAGAGCGAAGAGGAGAGCGAGAGCGAATCACAGAGCGAGCAAGCGAGAAGCCAAGAGCTGCTACGAGAGAATCGTCGAGAGGAGAGGAGAGGAGAGAGATTTGAGGAAAGGCAGAATGAAAGGAGAGAGAGAGACGGGAGGAGAGAGAGAGAGAAGGAGGAGGAGAGAGAGAGGCAGGAGGAGAGAGAGAGAGAGAGGAGGAGAGAGGAGGAGAGAGGGAGAGAGGAGAGGAGAGGAGGAGGAGGAGAGACAGAGAAGGAAGAGAGGAGATGACACACAAACTGGCTTTCTGTGAGTGATTGAACACAGCTTCTCTCTCTCTCTCTCTCTCTCTCCTCTCTCTCTCTCTCTCCTCTCTCTCTCTCTCTCTCTCTCTCTCTCTCTCTCTCTCTCTCTCTCTCTCTCTCTCTCTCTCTCTCTCTCTCTCTCTCTCTTAGCGGCCGTCACCAGAGGGGGCGCAAGGCAATTTTCAGTTACTCCACCCCCGCTCCCTCACACCGCCTCCACCTACTCCTCTTCCTCCTCCAACCCTATCCATTCCTCCCCCCTCCCCTCCCCCCCCCCCCCCCCCCCCCCCCCCCCCCCCCACCCCTCACCCCATGGGAGAGAAGTGCAGACATGGGGGGGGGGGGGGGGGGACAGAGAGGGCAATGAGGAGGAGGTGGAGGAGGAAGATGGGTTGAATTAGAATATCAATAGGGAAGAAAATGAAGGGAATGGAAAGAAGGAGATGGAGAGCGAGAGAGAGAGAGAGAGAGAGAGAGAGAGAGAGAGAGAGAGGAGAGAGAGAGAGAGAGAGAGAGAGAGAGAGAGAGAGAGAGAGAGAGAGAGAGGGGGGGAGAGCAAAGAGAGACAAAAAGGGAGAGAGGAGAGAGACAGAGATACAGTGAGTGAGAGACGGGATGAAATAGAGCCTGTTAGACAATGGAGAGGGGGGGGGGGGGGGGGGGGGGTGGAGAGGGAGAATGAGAAGGAAGAGAGAGTGAGTGTCGGGAGGAGATGAAATGATTGAAGAGGAGGAAAGAGAGGAAAAGAGGTTCACCACTGGGTGAAGGATGTAAATGTCTGAGACAGAGGAGACGGATGAGAGAGAGAGAGTAGAGAGAGAGAGAGAGAGAGGACAGAGAGGAGACACCATCGAGAGGAGAGAAACAGAGAGATGAGAATGAGAGAGAGAGAGGCAGAGACAGAAGAGAACACATCGAGAGAGAGAGAAAGAGAGAGAGAGGCAGAGACGAGGAGAAGAGAAACGGAGCAGATGAGAGTAGAGAGAGAGAGAGAGAGAGAGGAAGTAAGAGAGAGAGAGAGAGAAGGAGAGACAATAGCTTATGTTTCAAACGTTTCCTAATTTCACAACCTTAACAAACAGAAAAGTTTATAGTCATAAACAATATGATAATACAAATATAGCACATCAAAATATACAACATGATGATAATACAACACCGAATGTAAAAGATAAGAATAGGGACCAGCCGAAACAGGAATGCCTTTGGCTGCTTTTTGAAGACTCCATTACCCTAAACACACAGCGTGGTTTCCCATCCTCGGGTCGTCGCAAATGGCTGACATAAGCAATAGATATTTGATATTTTGGGTAAAAACTATTTGTGTGGAAGCAGAGGCACAAAACTTAAAGTTGGGGTCACAAACTCAAAATGAGTGCTTGAAACTACTAACATAGCAATTATGCTTGAAAATTGTTCTAGTCGAACCTTCAACTTCAACGATATATTGTGGTTTCAATCTCATCGGACAAATGTACTTTGCGTAAGTCGCTTTGGACAAAAGCGTCTGCCAAATGCCCCAAATGTAACTGTAAATGAAAACATTTCAGAGCTAGAAATGCACCAGCACCACTAGCACTGCACTAGCCCAACAGAATGCATCCTACAATGACTCTAATCCAGCCACACGCAACCAGACATAACTAAACATGCCTCAGGCTGACCATACCCCACCATCACCACCTCCACCACCACCTCCATCTCCTCCACCTCCATCTCCACCGTCTCTTCCACCACCACCACCACCCTCCACTGCCTTAAAGTGTCACGATGTGAGCAGGAGGACCCAAACGCAAGACTCAGGACTCAGGGTTTTGCAGTGCAGAGTGGTATTTATTTACCGTGAGACAGGTAGGCAGATGAGGGACATACAGGCACGCAGGCAGGTGAGGGACAGACAGGCAGGCAGGCAGGTGAGGAACAGACAGGCAGGTAGGCATCCATACGGGTAGGATCCACAACAGGACTTGTAACACAGAGTAGTGACATGCAACAAGTAATGTGCAACAAGGTTTGTAACAACAAGACAATGGTCCGACACCAGTGGGTGGAAAGCCGGGGCTTTTATGCAGTGACTAATTGTTAATTCACGGCAGCCGTGAGTGCCGCGCAGGTGCCGCTAATTATGCAGGGGCGGCACCGGAGCCCGGAGCCACGCCCCCCCAACCCCGGAGCCCGGAGACATGGTCGCGACCGTGACATAAAGCAATGTTTTGCCAATTTTGGACCCGTAACCCGAGAAAGAATGTAACTACAAACACTTTCCATTCAACAAGTTCACTTATCACATCTTTATCGACATATTTTGGATATTTTCTTTAAAGCTTAAATAGAGCTTAAATGGGAGTTGTTATGGAAGTGAACTTGACCACTCTGGAAAAACGCCACTCTGAATGGTAATCTTCGAATACGAGGATTAGAATGAGGTATTCTGCAGAACAGGAGAACAACAGTATCCGCAAAGCATGTGGTGTACATTCATTCTCGATCCTTCTCCCCGAACCACTCTCTGGCCTTCACCTCATAAGCTGTTTTGAGACACACGGGTGATAAGAGCAAAGAGGCAAGCTGACCCCGGCCTTCCCGGTACGAGCTGGGCTCCGTTTCTCTGCGAGGCACGGAGAGTTCCAGACTGTTATGGCGTTAAAGTAGCGCAGGAGTTTGAAAAACAACCGAGTAAAAAACATTCTCAGAATTCAACCGAGAACGCATCTTTAAAAAAATTATGACTTCATACAGCTCAACATGGAGTCACGGTATTTTGGTAGCATCTGATGGTGGGAAAGTGGGTATTAAAAGGGAACGATCACGCTCAACAGTACCGCTTCATCGTGGGAAAAAAATGGCTTCTGCGACACAAACCCAGTTTCCACGAATAAACGTCTTGGATTTGCGGTCTCCTTTGGCCCAACAAATGACGCAATCGATCTGAAAAATGATGTCATTGGTCTGAAAAATGATGCAGCCGAAATGGTCGATGTTGCAAGCTGCCATTCTTTCCCCAACATGTTGCGTACGAAGCAGTACTCACGAAATGCAAAATGCGCATTGTGCCTTTAAGCCAAATACACAAAATGGGTGAAATATCACTTTAATACCATTTATGTGCCACCCCCCCCCCCCCACACACACACACACACTCACACACACACACCCGACCTGTGCTTTGTGTTCCTGCTGTGTTTCGGTCCTGTGCTGAGTACAGACCTCAGCAGATTCCCAACCATCCATCTATTATGCATGGCTCCCAGTGTCCCGGGGGCAGCCACAAGACACACACACACACACACACACACACACACACACACACACACACACACACACACACACACACACACACACACACACACACACACACACACACACACACACACACACACACACACACACACTCACACACACGAGTATAGCATCAAGCAAGTTGGCCCCGGGGCTACGCTTGCCTCCTGCATGTCTCCCCATCCCGGGACCGCAGCAGGAGCAGGGCCGGCCCCACATTGCGAGGGCTAGTGGTCCACGCGAAGCGAGGGGACAGCCACACGTTAGTCGGCCAGAATTCACTCGGGTCTTTTATACTGGTGGTGAAACGAAAAAAAGCAAAATCGATGTTTCTAATAATATCAGTGATTACGTTTGCGCTAATATATTTGTAATGATATTTATATTAAAAAAACAACCCCATCTGCTGTAGAAAAACCTCATTGGCACTTTAGCCAATGAGGCGAAAGTTCCCCTATCGCATCCCGTAGTAGCATCAGTTACGAACCATCGCATAGTATCGTCGGTTACGAACCATCGCATAGTAGCGTCGGTTACGAACCATCGCATAGTAGCGTCGGTTACGAACCATCCCATAGTAGCGTCGGTTACGAACCATCCCATAGTAGCGTCGGTTACGAACCATCCCATAGTAGCGTCGGTTACGAACCATCGCATAGTAGCGTCGGTTACGAACCATCGCATAATAGCGTCGGTTACGAACCATCCCATAGTAGCGTCGGTTACGAACCATCGCATAGTAGCGTCGGTTACGAACCATCGCATAGTAGCGTCGGTTACGAACCATCCCATAGTAGCGTCGGTTACGAACCATCCCATAATAGCGTCGGTTACGAACCATCGCATAGTAGCGTCGGTTACGAACCATCGCATAGTAGCGTCGGTTACGAACCATCGCATAATAGCGTCGGTTACGAACCATCCCATAGTAGCGTCGGTTACGAACCATCGCATAGTAGCGCCGGTTACGAACCATCGCATAGTAGCGTCGGTTACGAACCATCCCATAGTAGCGTCGGTTACGAACCATCCCATAGTAGCGTCGGTTACGAACCATCGCATAGTAGCGTCGGTTACGAACCATCGCATAGTAGCGTCGGTTACGAACCATCGCATAGTAGCGTCGGTTACGAACCATCCCATAGTAGCGTCGGTTACGAACCATCGCATAGTAGCGTCGGTTACGAACCATCGCATAGTAGCGTCGGTTACGAACCATCGCATAGTAGCGTCGGTTACGAACCATCCCATAGTAGCGTCGGTTACGAACCATCGCATAGTAGCGTCGGTTACGAACCATCCCATAGTAGCGTCGGTTACGAACCATCCCATAGTAGCGTCGGTTACGAACCATCCCATAGTAGCGTCGGTTACGAACCATCGCATAGTAGCGTCGGTTACGAACCATCCCATAGTAGCGTCGGTTACGAACCATCGCATAGTATCGTCGGTTACGAACCATCGCATAGTAGCGTCGGTTACGAACCATCGCATAGTAGCGTCGGTTACGAACCATCCCATAGTACCGTCGGTTACGAACCATCCCATAGTACCGTCGGTTACGAACCATCGCATAGTAGCGTCGGTAACGAACGATCGCATAGTAGCGTCGGTTACGAACCATCGCATAGTAGCGTCGGTTACGAACCATCGCATAGTAGCGTCGGTTACGAACCATCGCATAGTATCGTCGGTTACGAACCATCCCATAGTAGCGTCGGTTACGAACCATCGCATAGTAGCGTCGGTTACGAACCATCGCATAGTAGCGTCGGTTACGAACCATCGCATAGTATCGTCGGTTACGAACCATCCCATAGTAGCGTCGGTTACGAACCATCGCATAGTAGCGTCGGTTACGAACCATCGCATAGTAGCGTCGGTTACGAACCATCCCATAGTAGCGTCGGTTACGAACCATCCCATAGTATCGTCGGTTACGAACCATCCCATAGTAGCGTCGGTTACGAACCATCGCATAGTAGCGTCGGTTACGAACCATCGCATAGTAGCGTCGGTTACGAACCATCGCATAGTAGCGTCGGTTACGAACCATCGCATAGTAGCGTCGGTTACGAACCATCCCATAGTAGCGTCGGTTACGAACCATCCCATAGTAGCGTCGGTTACGAACCATCGCATAGTAGCGTCGGTTACGAACCATCGCATAGTAGCGTCGGTTACGAACCATCCCATAGTAGCGTCGGTTACGAACCATCCCATAGTAGCGTCGGTTACGAACCATCCCATAGTAGCGTCGGTTACGAACCATCGCATAGTAGCGTCGGTTACGAACCATCGCATAGTATCGTCGGTTACGAACCATCCCATAGTAGCGTCGGTTACGAACCATCGCATAGTAGCGTCGGTTACGAACCATCGCATAGTAGCGTCGGTTACGAACCATCGCATAGTAGCGTCGGTTACGAACCATCCCATAGTAGCGTCGGTTACGAACCATCCCATAGTAGCGTCGGTTACGAACCATCGCATAGTAGCGTCGGTTACGAACCATCCCATAGTAGCGTCGGTTACGAACCATCGCATAGTAGCTTCGGTTACGAACCATGGCTTAGTAGCGTCGGTTACGAACCATCGCATAGTAGCGTCGGTTACGAACCATCCCATAGTAGCGTCGGTTACGAACCATCGCATAGTAGCGTCGGTTACGAACCATCCCATAGTAGCGTCGGTTACGAACCATCCCATAGTAGCGTCGGTTACGAACCATCGCATAGTAGCGTCGGTTACGAACCATCGCATAGTAGCGTCGGTTACGAACCATCAGTTGTCTGGCAACCTTATAATTGCCAGACAACTGTTCTACCTTCTGAGTCACTGTCAGCCCAATAATGAAAAATATGAAAAATACGTATAAAGATGATTCAAACCAGGGTTCCCATGCCCTCTTGGATACTGGTTACTTATGTATGTTTGTACGTCCTGTCGTCCTGGCACTTAAAATACTACTTAGGGAGTCCAGCCTCCAGACCCCAGACCTCCAGAGCAAGAGGAAGACACACACAACGCTCAATACTGCCTTCCTCATCCAACACCTTCCCCCACTACACCTCTCCAGAACACCCTAGCTGTGTCTCTCCCCATCTCACACACACACACACGCGCGCACACACATAGACACACACACGGATACGTACGCGAGTGGACACATACGCACGTTCATTCAATCCATTAGACACACATTTGCGTGTTTGTGTGTGTGTGTGTTTGTGCGTCCAAAAACACTGGCACGCTCAGACTCACACCAATTGCGTCATCTAACACCTCTGTGCTGTGATTACCCATGTGTACACACATGCACCCTGTCACACACACACACACACACACACACACACACACACACACACACACACACACACACACACACACACACCACACGTGTGCATCCACACACACACACACACACACACACACACACACACACACACACACACACACACATACATGCTCGCCCACCCATGTAATCACACATGCACATCCATGACAGGCAGTCATTAATTGTCTCTCAGACACATCTGCGTCCCCCCCCCCCGTCCTTCACCCCCCTCACAGACACACACACACACACACACACACACACACACACACACACGTGTGTGTGTGTGTGTGTGTGTGTCCTCTGTCAGGACGGAGCCAACGTTAATTACGTGGTCCGCGCATCAGGCTCTCGATCCTTTCCTCATCATTCCTCATTTAATCCGTGGTACGTCCCCCCGCTCAACGAGACATCAAAAAAAACAATCAAAATCAATCACGGACCGACGCATCGCTGCCATAACTCTGGTGGTTGATATGATAGGCCGCTAGAACATGTGATCCCCCCCTTTGTTCCGTCGCGATGGATATGCATCGTTAATATTGATTTTCACTTTGGTTTGAGAGTGAACGTGCTTTGAATTTCCAACCCCTCCCCCTTTTTATTGCCACAAACTGTATCCTTCACCCCTGGTGGAAACCCCTATACCCTATATCCTATACCCTATATCCTATACCCTATACTCTATACCCTATACCCTATATCCTATACCCTATACTCTATACCCTATACTCTATACCCTATATCCTATACCCTATACTCTATACCCTATACTCTATACCCTATACTCTATACCCTATACTCTATACCCTATACTCTATATCCTATACTCTATATCCTATACTCTATACCCTATATCCTATACCCTATACTCTATACCCTATACTCTATACCCTATACTCTATACCCTATACTCTATACCCTATACTCTATACCCTATACTCTATACCCTATACTCTATACCCTATACTCTATATCCTATACTCTATACCATACCTATACCCTATACTCTATTACCCTTACCCTATACCCTATACTCTTACCCTATACTCTATACCCTATACTCTATACCCTATACTCTATACCTATACTCGTATACCCTATACTCCTTCCTTATACCCTTTATCCTACGTCTATATCACTATACTCTATACCCTATACTCTATATCCTGATTACCTCTATATTCCTATACCCTATACCCTATACTCTATTACTCCTTATACCTCTTATACCCCATATACCCTATACCCTATACTTCCTTATACTCTATTACCTCTATTACCCTATACCCTATACTCTATACACGTATACTCCTATACCCTATACCCTATACACTATACTCTATACTCTATACACTATACTCTATACCCTATACTCTAATACCCTATACTCTATACTCTATACTCTATACCCTATACTCTATACCCTATACTCTATACTCTATACTCTATACTCTATACTCTATACTCTATACCATACGTGTCAAACTCAAGGCCCGCGAGCCGGATCTGGCCCGGCACCTCATTTTATGTGGCCCACGAGAGCTTGCAAAGAATATAATTTGCTTATCGTACAAATCAGGGCCGGACTGGCCATCGGGAGAACCGCGACTCTTCATGGTGTCCTGGCCGTCTAATTTCAACCAGTTTGCACATACTGGTACCTAAACTGTAATGTTGGGTATCGTTTGAATTTTATTGATTCCCATTCCGTTCCGGTTCTGCTTATCCGGACTCCGGTCCCAGCGTCTGGCCGTACGCTCCCAGCGCCCGGCCGTACGCTCCCAGTACAGAAGACAGATCACCATATCAGCATTTCCCACATTTACTGCACTTAGCCTCTTCGTCGCTTTCTTTTACAAAGTGAAGGCACACTTTTGACCGTTTCCCGCGGTCCATCTTCCACACTGCTGACTAACCGCTAGCTCGTATCAAAACAAATGGACACGTTGCAGTGTTGCGTTGATGCGTGACGTAGACAGGTTCCTGGCAGATACATTGTTTTAAATGTCCTGGCAGGTAGCCGCCACGTCCTTGCAGACATATAGCCTTTGTTTGCAATAATAAAGATTTATATCTATTTTAGGAACCGATAAGCAGAATCGAAATTAAAAAAAGAATTCGGGTACCCAGTACCTGGCACTTTGGATTCAGTTCCCAACCCTATGTCCATCACTGGGACTATATTTCCTGGCCTGAATGATGTTCCCAGTCTGGCCCTAAATTGTACAATGGCTGTACACTTGAATGTCTGCTGCTTTCTGAGGTAGTTATTAAGTAGTTACTAAAACCAATCATAATCAAATGCAGGAGCAATTATGTAATATGATAAAGAGTAGATATATTTATATAGTCTTACAGTTACAACCGGCCCTTTGAGGGCAACTATAATGCTGATGTGGCCCGGGATGAAATTGAGTTTGACACCCCTGGTCTATGCTCTATACTCTATACTCTATACTACCCTATAACCTATACCCTATACACTATACCCCCCCCCTCCCCCCCTCAAATGTATCCACCGGTACCTGCAGCAGAAAACACAATAGTTTTTTTTTTAAATGGTTTTAACAGCCAGGGGATCGATAACAGACAACGGCCGCCACAATGCTTGTCCACTCAGACGTCAGCTTTTTATTTCTTTTACTTTTATACAAATCAACGAATGAATACAGGGGCTGTGTTGATTCAATATCGGTGGCTCAGTGGCTCCGGTCAAATAGTCTGATTTCAGTCACTTAGGAAGTTTGAAATGAGTGAATATCCGAGTGGCAGCCATGACAAGAGCTGGTCGAATTCTCTACATCAGGGGTGCCCACACTTTTTCAACTTGCGAGCTACTTTTAAAATGACCGGGGGGGAATTCTGAATTGTTTTATTTCAAGAATTTTATTGAGAACTTCACATATTACAAAAGTATAAAGCACACGGACATAAAACCAACATTTTCCGATCGAACTCCCCCCCCCCCTCCGTCATCAATCTAAAATGAACGGATGCTTTGTCATGCCCCCCTCCACCCCGTCAACACAGTGGTTGACTGCACATGCGCGGTGATCCGTGTGTTAGAAAAGACGAGATCTCAGAATGGCTGCCCTGTCCGTCAATCAAGTGGCAAATGTCATAGGGAGGATGAATGATAACATCTAATTTTTTTTTTTAATGGCATGCGATCTACCCGGACTTCCTTTGCGCATACTTTGCACGATCAACGTATTGGGCACCCCTGCTCTACATCATAATTTTGTACCCTATATTCCGTACAAATTCCTTTTTACATTTCATTTCCAACCGTGGTAATGAATTGCCCCTCTTGGGATTAATAAAGTTGTCGTGAACTGGATTCTCCTTCACATCTTTCCTTGACCTCATGACGTATTCCATCGAGGTCGAGGAAAACCGTTTCGAAAAGATAGTTCATTAGTTCTTTTGGATTAATCGACCGGAGCCGGTGATTTCTTGTTCAGGTGCTCTCCCGTTTAACTCGGAACGTCAACAATATGTCTGCCGGGCATTATAGCACCCATTGCACTCAAAAGCATCTGTAGAAGGGACCCCTCTTCTGTGTGTCTTCTCAATGGGTCCTTCTTTGGGTTTGGAGAGTTTTTTTCCCTTGCCCTTTTGCACACTTCTATGGTTAGAGGCTGTTGCTATGTTAAAGGACTAATGAAGTTGCACTTTTGACTCAACTTCCATTTAAGTGTAATAAGGGGGACCTGTAATAGGGGTAAGTCAAAACAAAAAGCTTCTCTGATGTTTCACGATGTATCTGTGAGAGAATGCTGCTGGAACATGACAGCCAATGTGTCTCCGCTGTGGTGAACAAACCGCCAACAACAATCCACGGCAATACGAAAATGTCAACAAGTGATTAAGAGGCCGCAAATAGAGTTTGGTTTTACACAATATATTCAAATTTACTCAGCCCACTTAGCCTCCGTCACAAGACGAAAGAGAAAATGAGATTACAACCCAAACACAAATTGCCGACATTGCATTTGGGGGAACGAACGCTAATAATTCCAAGTCAAAGCCATTAGGAATTTAACTGTTTCGGATTCAATGGAGCGCCTGGCTTGGACCGTCCCAAATTAAGAAGTAGTGCGGGGGGGTTTAATTAGTGCAAAGCGTTGCGAAGCCCCCCCCCACCCCCACCCCTTTCGTTGAGACCCCATTGATTATGTGACAGCGGAGGAGCACACCACTGTGGATCAGCGGGAGCCGGGCTCCATTCTCACCACCGCAGCAGAAAATGGAAACACACTGATGCGCCACCGAGGACGCTGTTCTTCTTCTTCTTCTTCTTTACACATTTGCACAAAATCTGCCACAAAAGAATTTCACGAAAAACACTTTACGTTGCCTCACATTTGCCCATTTCGGGTGCAGTTAGCGTCAGGTGTCTTGCTCAGGGACATGTCCACACTTATCTAGGAGGAGTCGCTGATTCGAAGCCAGCAACCAGGACAAACGCTCTATCTCCTGAGCCACTGTTGCCCCACAAAGAAAATATATTGGTTGTACAATGTGTAGTTCATTGGTTCGTTGCTATTTGGCCATTTAGTTGCACACTTTCAACCAAACTCAGTGAATTCAAAAACATCTCCTGAAAATATCCTACATTCATGTATTTGAATGCATGTACAGATAGGGGGTTAGGGATCTTACATGTAAGCCCTGAATTTGCGGAATCGAACCCAGAACCTTTTGGCTGGGAGTCATGCTGACCTGATCATTGCTTGTTGAAGGTTAATGCTGTTCGCTACATGCATGATCCAAGCCGGGCTCATTATAACTGGTCCACGTCAATTGTTTTGTGTACTCTGACTTACATAACGTGAACCATAACAAAAGCGAAACTGATACCAGTACCACAAACGTACACACACACACACACACAACGCATTTTTGAGAAAACGTCTTTGAAGCTCACTGTTAACGAACGGGAAACTGAAACCTGCAGCACGAATGCCGCATTCCTTCAAAAAGCAAAAAAGCTTTGCTCACCCGTCATGAAAGTGAAACTGAAGGCCACACATCAAACGGGTTCATGACGTACTCCTTAAAAAATGGGGGGGGGGGAAACGTCAGCTCTACCATGATGAAAGTGGAACTAAAAACCTGCACCACAAATGTATTCATGACGCATGACTCTTTAAACAACCCCCCCCCTCCCCCCTCCATCCACGTTTGAATGCGTCTCCACCCGTGGAGAGAGCCTTCTGGGCCTGATGTGTGTGTGTGTGGGGGGGTGAATCACTCTCCATGGCAACACTGAGATTGGAAATCCCACACGGAGGAGAGCAAAGCTGGGGTGTGTGTGTGTGTGTGTGTGTGTGTGTGTGTGTGTGTGGGCCCCAATCCTATATCGTACAAATTCCTTTTTACATTTCATTTCCAACCGTGGTAATGAATTGCCCCTTTTGGGATTAATAAAGTTGTTGTGAACTGGATTCTCCTTCACATCTTTCCTTGACCTCATGACGTATTCCATCGAGGTCGAGGAAAACCGTTTCGAAAAGATAGTTCATTAGTTCTTTTGGATTAATCGACCGGAGCCGGTGATTTCTTGTTCAGGTGCTCTCCCGAACATCAACAATATGTCTGCCGGGCATTATAGCACCCATTGCACTCAAAAGCATCTGTAGAAGGGACCCCTCTTCTGTGTGTCTTCTCAATGGGTCCTTCTTTGGGTTTGGAGAGTTTTTTTCCCTTGCCCTTTTGCAGACTTCTATGGTTAGAGGCTGTTGCTATGTTAAAGGACTAATGAAGTTGCACTTTTGACTCAACTTCCATTTAAGTGTAATAAGGGGGACCTGTAATAGGGGTAAGTCAAAACAAAAAGCTTCTCTGATGTTTCACGATGTATCTGTGAGAGAATGCTGCTGGAACATGACAGCCAATGTGTCTCCACTGTGGTGAACAAACCGCCAACAACAATCCACGGCAATACGAAAATGTCAACAAGTGATCAAGAGGCCGCAAATAGAGTTTGGTTTACACAATATATTCAAATTTACTCAGCCCACTTAGCCTCCGTCACAAGACGAAAGAGAAAATGAGATTACAACCCAAACACAAATTGCCGACATTGCATTTGGGGGGAACGAACGCTAATAATTCCAAGTCAAAGCCATTAGGAATTTAACTGTTTTCGGATTCAATGGAGCGCCTGGCTTGGACCGTCCCAAATTAAGAAGTAGTGCGGGGGGGGTTTAATTAGTGCAAAGCGTTGCGAAGCCCCCCCCCACCCCTTTCGTTGAGACCCCATTGATTATGTGACAGCGGAGGAGCACACCACTGTGGATCAGCGGGAGCCGGGCTCCATTCTCACCACCGCAGCAGAAAATGGAAACACACTGATGCGCCACCGAGGACGCTGTTCTTCTTCTTCTTCTTCTTTACACATTTGCACAAAATCTGCCACAAAAGAATTTCACGAAAAACACTTTACGTTGCCTCACATTTGCCCATTTCGGGTGCAGTTAGCGTCAGGTGTCTTGCTCAGGGACATGTCCACACTTATCTAGGAGGAGTCGCTGATTCGAAGCCAGCAACCAGGACAAACGCTCTATCTCCTGAGCCACTGTTGCCCCACAAAGAAAATATATTGGTTGTACAATGTGTAGTTCATTGGTTCGTTGCTATTTGGCCATTTAGTTGCACACTTTCAACCAAACTCAGTGAATTCAAAAACATCTCCTGAAAATATCCTACATTCATGTATTTGAATGCATGTACAGATTTAGGGATCTTACATACAAGCCGTGAAATTTGCGGAATAGAACCCAGAACCTTTTGGCTGGGAGTCATGCGACCTGATCATTGCTTGTTGATGCTGTTCGCTCACATTGCATGAATCCATTATAACTGGTCCACGTCATTGTTTTGTGTACTCTGACTTACATAACGTGAACCATAACAAAAGCGAACTGATACCAGTACCACAAACGTACACACACACACACACACACACACACACAACGCATTTTTGAGAAAACGTCTTTGAAGCTCACTGTTAACGAACGGGAAACTGAAACCTGCAGCACGAATGCCGCATTCCTTCAAAAAGCAAAAAAGCTTTGCTCACCCGTCATGAAAGTGAAACTGAAGGCCACACATCAAACGGGTTCATGACGTACTCCTTAAAAAAGGGGGGGGGGGGAAACGTCAGCTCTACCATGATGAAAGTGGAACTAAAACCTGCACCACAAATGTATTCATGACGCATGACTCTTTAAAACAACCCCCCCCCCCCCCACCACCCCCTCCATCCACGTTTGAATGCGTCTCCACCGTGGAGAGAGCCCTTCTGGGCCTGATGTGTGTGTGTGTGTGTGTGTGGGGGGGGGTGAATCACTCTCCATGGCAACACTGAGATTGGAAATCCCACACGGAGGAGAGCAAAGCTTGGGGGTGTGGGTGTGTGTGTGTGTGTGTGTGTGTGTGTGTGTGTGTGGGGGGGGGTGGCTAGCAATAAACCAGGCTGGGACGCTGATGTGTTCGGGCCCCAGCA